>VUQG01045288.1:5091-16746 GCA_015106755.1 Etia nguti | reverse complement strand
CTTTATTAGGTACACTTTTTCAACTGCCCTTTAACCCAAATGCATTGAGTTGTCACTGATTGGTTGATTAATCTCGATTTCTGTTGGAACATTCAGATGGTAGAGTCAGCATTTAATGCAAACAACATGAAAGAATGGATCCACCCTGCCTTGTATAAACACCTCAGGCTGGTAGTGGTGGGAAAAAGGTGCAGGGGATATTTCCTTGGCACATTTTGTGGCCCTTGGTACCAACTGATCATTGCTACCTCAGTGCCTTTACTGACTGTGTCGATACTTTTATGACAGTGTAACCATCGTCTGATTGCTACTTCCAGGACATGTAACCACAAAATATAACAAAGCTCAAAACTTATATATACACTTATGATGGTGTTAACATATAAGCTGCATGAACCCAGCTCCTCAGTGTCACATCATTCATGGTTTGTTTTGAGAGGCTAATGAACTGAAACGATTTATATTTTATGCATTTGAATATGAGTCAGTCTGTGCTGCACCCCATGTTCCCTCTGGCTTCTAGCTAGTTTTGGAAAGGGGCAGTTCATAGAACTTTCTTTGATTACAGAAAAATGCATCTGAATTAGCATAGCGTGCTTTAGAATTGCCTTTTTTAATTAGAACACTGAAAACTCTTGAAACAAAACTGGAGGAACACTTTAGAGTGAATAGGGAGATAGCTGTCAAAGCGAGTCAGTAAACACAGTGAGTTATCTTGGTTCCACACAAAGGGAAGGAACATCAGTAGGGATTAAAGCTGCAAGTACAAACCTTCAACAAATCTGACATCCAGCTCCCACTGTGAAGCAGACTAGGGTGACTGCACCAACACTTTTGTGCTTCACCCAGGGTCACCTGCCAAAGACAGCCTCACTCCACTGCTTCACTAAGCTACTCTCTTGTAGCTCAACGCAATCCAAAGTGGTGTGCGCAGCCAAGGCTCAGGGAGTTGCCGGAATTTGCATGTGAGGCGCATTCACTGTCGGCTTGCATTACAGCTGATATCCATTCTCATTGATTCCGACATCTTCTCACATTTACATTTATTCATTAGGAAGACGCTCGGTTCCCTTCGCTCCCGTGCAAGATGTTTAGCTCGAGCTTACTTGGCGTAATGCGCTGACAGCATGCAACAAGAAGTAAACAAGAGGATACCGGTGTCCTTTCTTATCCACAGGAATAAGCATACTGTTAAAGGAGATGTATTCATCAGAGAAAAAGGGCGGTAAAGAAGGTGAAGGGTTCAGGAGGCAATACAAGGGGATTTGTGGGAGGAGAAGAGAAAAAATGGCCATTCACTTTGGTTTCTACTCCAAGACATTGGAATGAGTAGAGGCTTTAGGTGTCTGCTTACTTTAACAGTCTTTTTTAGTCAGCAGTATCAAACATAGCAGTGCTGAACTGTATTAAAACATAACTAGCTTGGCTTATTATTTATAACTGTTTGTATAAACCCTTACTCAAAGCACCTTTGACTTCCATACACCCCCGCCTACTCAGCTGGATTGCATAATTGCTGTGATTTGTTTGCTTTTCCTATCTACAAAACTCCGCACTTCATTTTGCGTAATAGGATTACATATCGTGAAATGGAAAAAAGTTGCATCCTTGCTATTTCTCACCTCACCTGTTCTTATTCTGTCCGTAGGTGTTATGTTGATGACAAAGTCTCCAAGGTGGCTTGGCTCAATAGATCCAACATCATCTTTGCCGGCCAGGACAAGTGGTCCCTGGACCCCAGAGTAGATCTGGTCACTAAAGGACAGCTGGAGTACAGCCTACGCATACAAAAGGTAATGTTGAGAGTAGAGATTTAAAAGCTGAACAGAATTATAGTGCGAAACTGATTCAACCACAGCTGAGTTGGGTTGACATTTGCATTTAGATGTGGAAGAGAATTTCTTTTTTTTTTCTTTCTTTCTTTGTTTTTTTAGTTTCAGGGATTTCATTCAACAAGTCATGAAACACAACCTTATTAAACACACACTTTGACTTAAATGTATTCTTTTTTTAGGAGCAGATGTTGTTAAATATTAATCTATTCATTTATTCATTTATTTATGCAGCAGGTTCAGTCAGAGGGACTTTTTTTAAACTACATTCTTAATTTTTGATTTTTCACTGTCTGCATGCTTTCACAAGTATAAACATAAGCAGCGATGGGATGGGAAGACAGGGGTGTTTTCACATCCCCTTCAAAAAATTCTCTCCTAGCATAAATTAATGCTGAAGAAGTAGTTTGACATATCGGGAAATTTGGTTGCCAGCTAAATATGAAACTGAAACCAGAATTCATTTTATCTTAGCATAAAACGAAGACAGAGGGAAACAGAGTAAACGGGCTAAGCATTAAAAAAATCAACTTATTCCATCAACTTATTCATCTCTGTATTGGAGATACTTTCAAATAGAAGTGTTTATTTTAAGCTTACCTTATTACTGTCAGCATGACAAAAGGACAGAACATAACATGTAGTGTATAAAGTCTCAAATGTAAGATTTGGAAAGGCTATAGAGAGCAAGCAAAGCAAAGCTACAAACAACTGCAGAGGTTATACAAAGTGCAAGACTTGGCATAAGTGATGGGCATTTGCATTCTGAGTCCCAAGTGTGGTTAGCTTTAGGCAACAAAAGAAATGTTGTTTGAATGGCAATGAGGTAAACACATCCTGCCCTGTTCTTCAAGTCGCTTAACCAAGACAACAATGTTGTGCATAAAGATAACCATGGACACATCAAAATCAGACATTTTTTCTTGGCGAGACTGCATTATAATAGGATAAAACACATTTTGTTGATATACTCACGAAATCAACATTTTGGAATTTGCCAAGTCCATTAATTCACAACATTTCCTCATTATGTTAATGGAAACATAACCTAGGCTCCATTACATTTATTTCCAAACATATTTGCTGTTTTGCATTCCTAATATGTAAAAGTAATTTGCATGAGACAGAGTTGCTCTGCTATTTTATGGGGACGTGGATAGGGGTGACTGGCGGTGCGGCCATAAATCTGACGTTTTTAGAATCTGAGGGGGGAAGCATACATTAAACTACAATAAAGTTCATATGCCTTCCCAGCAATAACTTCAGCTGGGATTTCTGACAAAACTGATGGTCTATCAACATTTTCACCAGCATTTTGTACTTCATCCAAAGAAGAAAACCCAACTATTATGTAGTCATTTCAATATCACAACTTTTTGTAAGTGCTTTCCTCAATCCATTTCTTTAATGGGGCTTACAAACACTATTTCACATCCTGTTTTAATGACCGACTTAATATCTTCAACGTCCAGTCACCTGTCAGCACTGAAATGTAATATTTAATAAAATAATTAAAATGTAATATTCACAACAGTGTAATAAGTAAAATAGTCATGGTAACCACATTTAAACAGACTTAGAGTATGAATAAGCAGAAAAAAAGTACTTCAGAGTTTGCAATTACAAAGCAAAAATGATATTTAAGAGGCAGAAAAATATTCAGTGAAGGGATTGTTCAAGAACCTTTTCTACTTTCACTGAAAGCAACAATATATCTAAAACAAATATATGAAAATTGAAATGAATGAAAGAAATGTCATAGTTATGTAACAAATATTTGTTTGGTTTTTATTGGTTTGATGAGAAAATTCTGATAGTGGTTAATCAGTGTACAGTTCTTGGTCTTTCATAAATAGTGTCTTTGGGTGAAGTATAATTCAGATTAAAGAGGACGTCAGTTTAAAATGACTCAGCATTTTTGTGACATTTGGAAGTGACTTACTTTTTTTGTTTTTAGGAGAAATTATAAAAGACAACAATAACAATCACCACATGCAAAATCTCTCAATCCCTAATTCCCATCCAAATTTGAATCAGGGGCTGCCCCTGATTTAACTTTGGATGGGATTGAGGGAATTTGGAGTAAGGATTAGTCAGACACACAGACTGCTCCACAATTATAGTAGCAGGATAAGGAATGAGGGAACTCAAGCATTGTGGGGAACAGCAAAACACAACAAAAATACCAGTCATACATCATGATTTCTCATTCTCAGGGCTAATATATATTCAGATAGCTATTTATCTTGGTAATCTCTTTTCATTTGAATCTTGCTGTATTGCGATAAAATCTGTATCAGATTGTGTGCATGCCTGTGAACTCTCTCTACATGATCAGGAGTTGAGCAACTAAAATTGGCAAACAGGTCCATCTTAGCCCCCTGCAGGTTCTTATCGATATGAAATATTATGTGTCATGAGGTGGTGAGAAGCAGGCAGGATTGAGGACCCAAAATCCAGACTCTCACTGGCAGGACTAACTCAAAACACAGCTTTATTGTTCATTGCAAAATACGTGAAAGCAAACTGGAAGAAACTAGGATCTAAACGGGCAGGTAGAACACAGAGCCAGGAATGAGTGAGATCACGACGCAGGACAGGGGGAGACACAGACAAGGGCAAACGAGAGAACAAACCACATGGGGGAATACAGCTGAACGTAATCTAACTAAGGAGACAGGGGAAGCACAGCTGAACATGAAACACACCGGACAAGAGACTGTCAAACTAAAACAGGAAGTATGAGACAGACGAAAACCTGGGAAAAGAGGGAGGAGAGGGCGAGAGAGCGAAGGATATGAGAGGACGAGAGAGCAAGGAACCAGAGAGGGACACACAGAGACATGACTAGGGAAACAGGCAGATAAACATGAAGACGAGACTGACCTGACAGAGGACATACAGAGGCAAGACCAAGACAAACAGGACACGGAGACTAGACCAGGGCATGAAAAGGGACCTAATAAACAAGTCTCACAGAGAAAACACTAATGAATAAACAAGACTCAAACAACCAAAAACACAAAACACTGAGTGAACGACCCAGGTACCCTAGCAATTATGACAGTATCCAGTTGCCTGGTAACCACCTACAAGCTAAAATAACCCGCCTGTAGCATTCTTGCACATAAGACCTTTTTAACCATCACCTCATTTTGATTTCACAACAGTAACATCTAATTTTGTAAATATTTAATTTACTAATTTTTGATGTCTCCTAATTATGATGTTTAGAACATCATGATCTGATATCATTTGACACATTAACTTATGACTAAGTTTACTGTTGTTAGGGGGTATAGTGTACATTTAACGTCAGATAAATAACAGTCTAAATATACTTAGGGAAATGGGATTTCAGCCATGTGAATTAGTCCAGTCTCCAAAAACACCTTTTTTCTAGCGTGTTATTATATGCATTTTTTCCGGTGCACGGTATTGACATGTACTGTGTAGCTAAACCACGATGGATATAAACTGTAATCAGAACAAGATCAATTAAATCTTTAATCTTTAATTATATGGGTGCATATTCAGTTGAAAAACGTCTTGCCAAAATTACCAACGTTTCATTGTCCACTCAATGGGGGTGGACAGTGTCTGGCTAATAAACGTAGCAGTACACTTATATTTTTTAGAAAATGGTCAATTGAAATGGTCCTTTAAACATTCAAACTGCCATGTTTCGGCTGTGTGCAGGCAGGGATTGGACCCAAACGCAAACTCACTGACACAAGGAATAAACTCAAAAAGCCACAGCTTTATTGGCTGGCAGGGGAAAAAGCATACAAAACTAAACTAAACTGGGAAACTCTAATTGAACTAATGCACATGAGGAGACACTGGGAAACAAACAGCAGGAGGGACGACACGACATGGAACAGAGGGAGACGCTGACCTAAATACACAGAGGGATAACAAGGAAGTGAGAACACAGGAGCAACACAGCTGACACGAATAACCATAACGACACGGGGAAGGCTGGACTGAACCGAATGAACATGAAAACGCGGGACCTTCACAATAAAACAGGAAACACGATGTGGGAGTGGAGGAGAGGCAGACGAGGGAGCGGGGGACCACGAGGAAGAGCACAGACATGACATACTGGGGAGACATGGAAAACATAACAGAATAAAACACGAAAGGAAACACAAGAACTCACACCACAATATAAACACAGACACCGGGAGACAAAGGACAGAGACACAAGGGGGAATCCAAATAAACTTAACAACCTAGGAACATAATGAACTAACAAAATACAAAACCACGGGAAAACTAAGAACGCTGGGTCAAAATGACCCAGGACCATAACACAAACATACGTGTAAATACATTTTCCTGTATGTTAACACACAACAATCCAATATTTATCTGTTTATTTAAATTAACATCTACCACCCATGTTTCTTTTTTGCTTTCTTTTTTCTTTTTTGCTTTTGTCTTAATGTAATTACTGTATACGTTTGCTACTAGGAAAAACATATCATCTATTTAAAACTTTACATATTCTCCCTGTAGCATTGTCGCAACTAATTAAATGTTGTTTTACACTAATAACTAATATTTTGTTTTAATGTGTTAGGTGGATGTGTATGATGAAGGCTCGTACACCTGCTCCATACAGACTAAGCAGCAGCCCAAGACCTCACAGGTCTACCTCATTGTACAAGGTAAGCTACAAGCTTCTGCTGCAAGGCAGAACCTGAACATGCGTGAATTGCCCCTGTCAATGTATTACGCACTTTAAAGTATATTTTAAATATCAAATGAAGTCTTTATCAAAGAGTTCACCACCAGCATACACGAATGTCACCACTCATTGTTATTGCATTTGTTTTGTATGGTGCCTGGAAAGGAAATTACAGGAATACATTTTGTGAGGATTTTCTTAAGCTATATGTTGGAAATGTCGGCCATAGAAACAGCATGCCTTGTTTTACTTCAGCTGAGTCTTAAGTGCACTTAAAAGTCTTAAGCAGTTTTTCACTTCAAAGAATGTGAAGTTGTGTCTCCTTAATTGGGACAGCTGCAAAGATGAGAGCAGAAGGTAATAAGGAGAGTGAGAAACTGTGATATTTTTCCCTATTAAATCTAGTTTTTTTTTAAGTTTTCCTGTGGGTATGTGGCTTTCGGCTCATGAGATTACAGAAGAAACAATTCTGTGAAATCATCAACTTTTTGTAGCTGAAAGGCCTGACGAAAAGGTATAAGCCTCAATGCACAGTCATGTTAAGCTGTTCATTACTCCCCTTTTTTAACTGGAATTCTGAATGGTCCCTGTAGGCGCTGGGAAGCGATATCTGCTGACAGTCAGACCAATACACAAATTTCTTAACTAATTTTGAATTTGTGGCTTAAAACTTGACTAATTATCTCAACATAGAACATCTTAGTTCAATTACATGGCACATACAACATAGATATCAGGAAATGGCTATGGCGCTGAAAACAAATTAATAATTGGATGTGCCAAAACGTCTGAAAATGAAATAACGGATAAAGCAGGAGTAAATTTTCTTTGCTGCTAAAGAAGAGTCGGTGCGCCCAGATCACACTACAGTCAGTTTTTAAGTCAAACAAACGAGATGAAACTGAAATGCAGACTTTCAGCTTTACTGCACGGTGTTTGACTAAAGTATTGCCTTTTGTGTTTAGGAACTGAATTGAAGGCATTTTTATTTATAGTCCACCATTTTCAGAGGCTCCAAAGTTATAGGACAAACTAATATAGCTTCAAATACAAATATTGTTATTTGGATGAAAATCTGTTTCAGTCAGAGACTGTGTGAAGTTTAAAACCCATGCTGTGTTTCCTCCTTTATCATGCTCTGCCAGGCCCTTACTGCAGCCACTTTCAGTTGTTCCTTATTTGTGGGTCTCTCTGCCTTCAGTTTTGTATTTACTAACAGTAAAGCATTCTCCGTTGAGTTAAAAATCAGGTGTGACTGACTTGCCCATTGAAGAATATCACATTTCTCTGCCTTATGAAACTCTTGGGTTGCTTTTGCAATCATTTTTGAAAATTATTTGGCTGAATCTGTGCAGCACTGTACATTCTGTCAGCAGTCACATCATGCCATGCATGCCCAAAAAGTGTAATCAGTGGTTTGCATGTTGTTGTAAACCATCATTGTTTCCATTCATGAAGGTGTCTCTTGATTGTAGACCTTGACATTGATACACCTACTTCCTGTATATGTCCTCACTTGGATTAATTTTGCAAAGCTATTTTTCTTAAGCATGGAAATCATTCTGTCATCATACACTTGAACTGGCCAGTGCATTCATTCTCTTTAAGAATGCACCAGATTCTTGATTTGGCCACTCCTAAAGTGTTGGTTATTTCTCTGATGGGTTTACTTTGATGTCCTAACTCACTTATACTAACATGTCTTTGGGGCTCGTATTTAAAATTACAGTGAAAAGCGGTAAAATGTAAATTCCAGATATTTTGTCTGCTCTAGCTGTGCTATTGCCATACAGTAGCAGCAAACGTCTGATAAGACAGACTATTAGGTTATGTCACATCAAAATACTGAATTTGAAAATCAAAGGATTTTCTTTCTAAAATTACCACTTAACGGTCGAATAAACACTTTCAGGTATTTATTATGATTTTCTTTGTCTTATTGTGCCCTTAAACATTTGCAACATAATTTCTCTGCCTGTACACTTTCCTCCCTACATATGTCTACACATTGTCTCAGAAAAGCAAATTACAGCCAGAAAATAAGCTTGGCGATAACAGTCTCATTACAACATTTATTCTGATGTTCAAACTTGGCTGTTATACAGCAACTGCACACTTTTTCAGAGTAACATTTGGCCTTTTCAAGCCTTGTTTAAATCTGTAAGTTGTTTTTCTTTTATGAATCGCTTATAAAACAATAAGAGCAATACAAACACTGAGTTGTGCATCAAGGGCAAAAAGGAGAGTTTATTATCGATCAAAATGTCAAGTCTCTCAGTTTGGGTTTTTCAAAGCCACAGCTGGTTGACAGAATTTCCTCTTTGAAAGAGGCTATTTTATACATGCATGCAGAATGAGTTCTCAAAATTGGATTTCCTATGGTTTCCTTGTTTGCTTGCATGCACGTGGGGTTGAATTTTTGCATGCTTTTTCTTCAAGCTGTGAATGTCTGAGCTGTCATCTGTCTGGCCCCCAAAAAAGTGACAGTAAATGTTGATGGAGTGTTGTATACAGCATGTACTTTGATACATCTAATGTTGCAGCTCAATCCATTTCACCAGTGCTGGAGTATGTTTTTTTTTTTTAAACTGCCCTCTCCGTTTTGAACCTCCTTACTGTGAGATGTGAAACCCAACCGCAGATAAATACTACAGGCTGTCAGTGGAGGAAATGCATCACAGTACAATTTCACCACACACAATAGTCTACTGAAGAACTTCTCATCCAGCTATGAACTGAAGATATCATCCATTAACAGCATTTTTAAAGGTCAATATGTGAATTGATGCTGCTCTTCTGGGATCCGTGGCAGCAAATTGCCTCTCCTTCCCAGAATCCATTGTGTCCGATTATTCACTGCTGGATCATTGGAACGTCCTGTGCCGACTTCCAGAGTTTCTGACGGCGGTCTCATTCATCACAGCTAATGCGACGGTTATGGCCAAACATTGATTCTGTTGCTTTCTTTCCCTGCTATTTTGTCCTTTGCTCTGCTTCTCAGTCCCATTCAGTGTTGATGCCATTGTTATGCTCATCTATTGTATTTCCCTGCTATGTGGGTGTAATCTTCTCCTTTAGGTTCACTTCAGCATCTTTCATCTAAATTGCCTTGCAGTGCTGAAGGCGTAGGTTTCTGGCAATTACAGTGAATGTGTTACTGTGAACAAATACTGAGACTTTTATTTACTTTGAAATTTTGGTCAAATAATGAATGTAGATGTGCTCAAACAAGTGAATGCAGCACACAGGTTAAATAAGTGTAAGTTCAATTCTGATTTGCAAATATCCGACCGCTTATTCAAGTTCAGCTTTTGCTAGTTTTGTCCACTCTTTTTGTATTCTAACTTTAGTTGTTTACCAAGAGGACAGGGCAATGTCTCTTTGTTTGTGGTACTATAATGACATTACAAGCAGCAACCTACACCAACCCCCACAAAACCCAATCAGCTCTGCGGGATGATAATTCACCCCACCTTCATCCTTTAATGGGTATGAAAATGTTCCAAGCATCAAACATTGCCCCTGGTTACAGACCCAAGAGCAGGTTCACGTAACCAAAGCTGACAATTTTCTGCTAGCAGGGACAGGGACGTAATTGGAAAACAAATGATCAGACAAAGTAAATTTGCGGTGGATGAAAAAGTGGCAGACTCGCGGGGCTCAGACGAGCGATACCAGGAAGCAGGGTCACTGCACATGACGAGAATCGCAATGTAGGAGCGGGCTTTTCACCCCAATCCAATTTGATTTTTATGAAACACAGAATTTGGTTGATCGGCCAGTCTGAGACAGTGCTTTGATGATTTGAATGTTTAATGGCTCCTAAAGCTACTTAAAAGAGTGTGTATGTGACTGAATGTAGATTTGCAGTGTGGAGGATAATTATTTGACCTCCTGCTGAATGTGTAAATTTGCTCATTTAGACAGAATCGAACAATCTCTAATATTTGAGAGAGAGAGAATATCAACAAAAATCCAGAAAAAAAGCACATTAGATAAAAGTTATAAACTGATTGGCATTTCACTGAGTGAAATAAGTATTTAATGCCCCTTCTTCCACTCCAACCTCTCCACCATCATGGGCAAGACCAAAGAGCTGTCAAAGACTGCCAGGGACAAGATTGTAGACCTGCACAAGGCTGGAATGGGTTACAAGACCATCACAAGAACATCATCCCTCCAGTCAAGCACGGAGGTGGAAACATGATGCTTTGGAGATGTTTTTCTGCAGGGCAGGATGAGTTCACTGCATTGAGGGGCCATGAATCATAAAATCTCAGACAAGGACATCTTTCCATAGACCAGAACGCTAAAGATGTGTTATGGATGGGTCTTCCAGCTTGACAATGACCCACAACATTACACCAAAGCAAAAAAAGGAGTGGCTAAAAAAGAAGCACACAAAGGTCATGGAGTGGCCTCCAAGGTCAGTCGTAAAGAAAATCTGTGGAGGGAGCTGAAGGTTTAAATTGCCAAACAGCAGCCAAGAAATTTGAAGGATTTAGAGAGTTTCAGTAAAGAAGAGAGTGGAACAACTACAAGAAACATCTTACTGCTGTGTTTGCCAACAAATCGTGTTTTGCTAGGTGATATATTATATATCATATTTCATTCAATGACATGCAAATCAATTTATAACTTTTACGTTAAGTGTTTAATTTGGAGTTTTTTTGTTCATATTCTGTCTCTATCCATTAAAATGAAGATATTTAATTATTTCCTTCACTGTACAAATGCAGATTAATATTAGATTCAGAATATCTTACATTGCATATAAAATCCTACCTGATTCACTTTCTCATAGCCTGTGGAGAGGTTTTATCTAATCATGTACACTTGACAGACTTTGAACTTGAACCTCATATAACTAATATTAAATTACATCTGCTCTGCACTGCTGGGTTTTTTGGAGTGTGCATAGAGTTCACCACCACCACTTCAACAACTAAGAAAAAGTACACTTTAGATGTATATAGATCTAATAGGAATCCCTGAGGGGAAATAGTTTGTGTGTTGTTGTTTTTTTAAGATGAGATCCACAATGTAAAAAAAAAAAAAAAAAACCACCGACGGAAAAAAAAAAAAAAAAGGTTAAATAAAAAAAAAAAAAAATAAAAAAATAAAAAA
>VUQG01045286.1:30463-76929 GCA_015106755.1 Etia nguti | reverse complement strand
AAACACATTAGCCCTAGTGAAGAAACCCCAGCAGCACCTCCATTTCCTGAGGGTTCTGAGATGGAACAGGCTGCAGACTGACCTATCTACCGTGCCACTATCGAGAGTGTGCTGGTGCACGCCATCCCTGTGTGGTACGCTGGTTGCACAACAGCTGACAAGAAGAGACTACAGAGGGTCACCAGAACTGCAGAGAAGGTGATCGGCTGTCCACTCTCCTCCCTGGACTTAATTGCCAGCTCAAGATGTCTCTACAGAGCCAGGGCAATTATAAATGACCACCTCCATCCAAACCACCACCTCTTTAACATCCTGCCCTCTGGAAAAAGGTTCAGATCCATCAGGTGCAAAACCAACAGACTAAAGAACAGCTTCTTCCCGTGGGCTGTCAGAACTCTTAATGCAAACTAAGAGTGTGAACAGACTTCTCCAATACAACCACTCTGACGCTGCTATTGATCAACTATGTTGCTGCCATCCCATGTGCAATATTTCAGTCTTTCCATGTTCTGTGCAATATCTTTGGTATGTGCAATATTTTTGGTCTGTGGTCTTTGTACAATATTTTGGTCTCAGTGGAATTACCATTCCCACCCTAAATGACCATAGCCCCTCCACCCTTATTTATTTATTTATTTATTATATTATATAACTGCCCTTGTATACAGCCCCACAATGTTTCTGTTTCAATGTTTCTACGCATACACCATGTATATAGTTTACTCACATATATATATACATATATTTTGCTTTTTTTCCCCTTTGTTGTATATTGTTTTCTTTTCTTTTGCACCTTTGTGATCCAGCTACCCAATTTCGCTGTGCAATAAACCGCACAATGACAATAAAAGCTCTAAGTCTAAAGTCTAAGTCTAAGTCTTTGCAAAATGTGCTTTAGTACTTAATGACAACACCTTTGTTGGCAATCACAGAGGTTAGACCTGTCTTGTAGTTGGCGACAGTTTTGCACATATCTCAGGGGGGATTTTGTCCCACTCCTCTTTGCAAATCCTCTCCAAGTCAATAATGTTTCGTGGCTGATGTTTGGCAATTTGAACCTTGAACCTCCCTCCACTGATTTTCTATGGGATTAAGATCTTGAGACTGACTAGGCCACTCCAAGACCATAATATACTTCTTCTTTGTCGCCTTGGCTGTGTGTTTGGATCATTGTCATCATGCCTGCATACCCACCCACAACCAATTTTCAATGCCCTGGCTGAGGGTAGGAGGTTCTCACCCAAGATTTTACGGTACATGGCCCCATCCCTCCAGTTGTCCTGTCCTCTTAGGAGAAAAACGCTCCCAAAGCATAATGTTTCCACCTCCATGTTTGACAGTGGGGATGGTGTTCTGGGAGTCATAAGCAGCATTCCGGACCAACTGTTATCACCCAGGCTGCTTGGCGATGGTCTTGTAGCCCATTCCAGCCTTGTGCAGGTTGACAATCTTGTCCCTGACATTCTTGGAAAGCACTTTGGTCTTGGCCATGGCGGAGTTTGGAATCTGGATAGACTGACTGCTTCTATGGACAATTGTCTTTTATACAGGTAACGAGTTGAGAAGGCTCCCAGTGTCAGCTTGTTACATGTATAAAATACACCTGGGAGTCAGAAATCTCGCTGACTGATAGGGGATCAAATACGTATTTCATTCCTGAAGATATTACTTAATTTAAGACTTTTGAAATGCATTTTTCTGGATTTTTTGGTTATTGTTCTGTCTCTCACTCCTCAAATAAACCTACCCCTGAAATTATAGACTGATCATTTCTTTGCTAGTGTGCAAACTTACAAAATCAGCAGGGGTTCCAATAATTTCTTCCCTGACTGTACAAGTACCTGGGAATCCCACTGGCAAATGGGAACCAGGAAGATGTGGAAGGTGAAGGCAGCAATGGTTCCTTTGGTAATCGGAGCACTTGGGGCAGTGACCCACAAACTGGGCAAGTGGCTCCAGCAGATCAGAGGAGTGACATCTGAGATCTCTGCCCGGAATAGCGCAGTCCTAGTAACCGATACGGTACTGCGCAGGATCCTCAAGCTCTCCGGCCTCTGGTAGACGACTTGTGCTTGAAGGATAAGGAACACCTTGCAGGGTGAGTGGGGAATTTATTCCATGTGTGTGTGCACATGTGTATATCATTCTGTCTTTATAAACAAATACATTTTTTTCATCCGACTATATAGAGTGGTATAAGGAATATATTAAGAATTGCAAGATAAATTAAGCATACGTGTCTGTGCATATATAAGATACTCGAAAAGTGTCACGGGCCTGACAAAAGCCACCATAGGGTAGGTTTTTGCTAATAACAGAAACAGATTTTTGAGTGTTTTTTGTTGTTGTTGTTTTTTTTAAATAACAAGATTTAAATACCACCAATTGTTTTGAGTAGAAGTGATTTAATAATTTTATATAATGGCTTTTTTTCTTTAACAATGTCAAGGATGACATTTCACACTTTTATTTGTAGATTATTATATTGTAGATTACATTATAAGTATGAATTTTGTATTCAAGTTATTCCTAAGCTTCATGGGTTAAAGCTTCAAAACAGTAGCTGAGCATCACTACTTATTTTTATATTTAATCTACTGAAGTATCTTTGTAGTTTCCTACTTCAAATTTCACTTTCTTATCAGTGTGTATGAGTGTTGTCCAAAGCCTAACACAGAGGTGGCTTCAAAATGACTCATCCTTTGATGGCAGTAAGTGCAGATATTCACAGTTAATTTGTTTGGATCGAGTGGATATAAGGGCGGGAACAGTAAAGGTTTCTTTGAAAATAACAGTGTTATCTGACAGAAAACACTGTACCTTCAGGTCACGAACACTTTCTGCAGTTCCTCATATAATACCATCTTTAGAAAGTCATTTCACTGAGGAGTTCACTTTGCAAAGAAGTCCTTTCTCACTTTTATACCAAAGTTTATAATTTCACATAAATAAAAACAGACCATAAATGCTGCTCTTCCTTTCCAAATGTTAAAGCCAGTATTAAGGTTTCATATTGTAATAAAATAATGAGTAGTAACGGGGTTAATAATGGTAATGATAAAATGGTATAATGGTAATGGTAAAAGCTACAGATATGAGATAACCTATCTGACTAGATTTTGGGGTTTTTTTAATGTTTAAAAAATATATATATATATACTACTGCTGTAACTGTACATTATTATAAATCTTGATCAGTACCACTGAGTAAAATAAGTATCATTAAACTTTTTTTTTTCCAAGAACAGGTAAGACTGCAATTTCATTTCTCTGTATCTATTTGAATAATGACTTATACCTGGACATTACCACTGAAAAGGATCCTAGATACAGTGTGCTTGGAATTCACCCCTAAGGTGTGATCTTTGGATGATTAGAATCAATTTGTGAACCTTGGGACTGTACAATAAGCCCATGTATTTCTTTTTACAGATATAAAGAGAAAATGAGTGATGGGGTGGTGAATGGTGGTACAAAGAATAAAAGCACAAGATCAAACAGCATCACAGGGAATGAGGAAGTAAGGAGGAATTTTTAATACAGTTCTGCCTGCCTGCTTGAATGCGTGGCTAATTCATTCACCATCTCTTTCAGCTGAAAGCAGCTCGAATCCGACTGTATCTTATCAAGGCAAAGGGTGAGTTACTCACACTGACATGAAGAACAGTAATATCTGATATATTAGCTCAACAGATTGCATTACTGCTCAGAACATACTTGTGCCCAGCTGCTTCCATCTCTCTGCAGTATCTTTCCTGGGGTTATGTTATATTTACAGTCTTGAAATGACAAAAAAATATATAGGATACAGAAATATTTTTGTGTTTTTCTGTCTTTAAGGTCATTTTGGGGAAAGCAGCTGATTATAGACCAACATTGCAGGTAATACTGGATTAGAACTTACAGATTGGCATTAATATTTATTTGAGCTCAGATTAGTCAGATCCAGATTATTTTATGTAAATGTAACATGATGCTACAGCTCTTTGTGCATGCAGATATATGCAAAAATAGGATAAAAGCATTGCAGCTGACCTCCTTACAGTTAACACAGTTGACACTCTTGTGATGTAAGGCCTTTTAATAATGCAGAAATCTACTTGATCACCACACTACTCAGCCTCCAATGCCTATGGGATCATGACATGCATTATAGGAAATAAGCTATCCCGAGACGTCTCCTGCAAGGTCAATGTAGTGTATCATGCAATTGGAAAATGGGTCGAAATGAGCAATCACACTTGAGACATTGTGTTCGTCCCAGTGCTCCACTAAACAAGAATTCATTATTTACCTACAATCATTTGTACCACATGGGAACTTTCTTTCTTACTTACAATAAATACTGTATGTGCATTCTCATTGTTTTTCTAATATACTATATAGTGACATTTACAGCAGTGGAGTACAAATATAAATGCACTTTAGACTCTCTATTGTGCTTTAGCACCAGCGGCAATGTCTCATACTACCTCATGAGACATTCTCTGTTGTGCATAATTTGCTATATTTCCATATTGTATTAATGTTTTCACTTTTCAGCTTTTAAATTAACATTTTCTAATATAGCACATTCAGGCGAAGGACATCCATAGATCATTAACAAAAACAAAAGGAGAGGAAGAAAGAAGAAGACAAAATAGAACAACTTTTTTAGGTACTCTTTGAATGTAACACCGTTCTTGCACACCCTGTGTGTCAGAAAGCAGCCCAAAGGGCAGTACGTGTTTGGCAGAGCAGCTATTCCAGTTGTTAAAGTTCTCAACAACATACATCATTTGCTGATATTCTCTCCAAGGTTACAGAAGTGCTTGCGTTTGTGGAAAACGTTTCATGAGGCTTTATCAGGCTGATTGAGCCAAAGCCACTAACATACCTGTGGGCTACAGGCCAGTGTGGCTGTGGTAGTCATAATAAAAAGGCTACAGTTTTTATTGTGCTTAAGTTTTGTGTAGGCACTTAATGATGCAGAATAAAAAGGAACGCTTTGTAATTATTATGATTGATACTCCACTGCCATCAAGTGGAGAGGCAAGAGTCTGCAACTGAAGGCCATTCACAGTGAAGCAGATAATGTGAAGATATAACATCCATGGGGAAATTTATACTGTTGTTCAAGTATGTAGTTTGCTCATTATTTGCTATTAGAGTAAAAGACAGCAAAACTATAGTGATGCTTGAATTATGTTTTGTAAAAAAAAAATTTTGGGCAAAAAATAACTTCTTAAATATACCAAATGTTTGATTCTTTAAAACTCAAAAACAATACACCATGCTGTGAAGGTATATTTCATACAATTTACTTTATTTAATGTTAACTGAGTAGGTTATAGTGTGACCTGGAATTACCTATATGTCACATATTTTCCATCATGATTCAAATGAAATATAACAGCTGAAAGCCATGAAGGTTAGCGACTTTCACCTGGATTCACCTGACTGCTCCATGTCCTCCCCAGCTGGTAAAATACACCCAGTAGAAAATGCTTTGCTTCTCACAGATGTTGAGTAAAATGGTCCTGCAATCTGTTAAGACACATCTGGTTTTGGAATACAGTCTGTCTTACGTCTCCAAATGCACTTAGGTTTCTTAAAACAAAGTCCTGCTGTTTCTTCCACCATTAAAGTTGAATAGACAATGCCTATTGACCCTGGATGTATGGAGAGTTTGTCCCTAGAAGTGCTACTAAACTTACTTTTCTTAAAAAGCTATGTTTTTTTTCCCACACTTTCACCAAGACAGACAAATTTACCTCAGTATACATCAAATCTTGGAATTCAACAAGATTATTCAGGTACAATAAGTGACACATACCAGTAAAAAAATGTTTTTATCTGTGGCATGAGAATGCCATGTATTGTAGAAAATCTCAGTACCTTTTCTGGGGATGTGCCTAAGGGTTTGGATGTGACATCAATAAAATAAATCCATACTTCATTTCATTCTTATGTCAAAGATTTTTTTCTTTCTCCTTGAAAATGACAAATCGGCACTTCAATTAGATGCAAAAATAAATCAGACAGTGTTTGAAATAATAAGGAAGGTCCAGTAGGAAAATGCACCCTTGTCTCAGCTTCTTATCAATTACCAGAATTCGCGAAAAGTGAAACTTTTGAAACAAAGTGATGTCTGAAAGAGCTTGCAAAGCTTGTTTTAAAGGTAAGTCTTTAAAAACTGTTATTCTCATCCTGTCTTGTCTTTTCATATGAGTCAAAGTATACCCATGTATTAAGAATTCTTTTAGCTGGGAAAATCGTGAAGACCTTTTCAACTCAAACATTTCTCCAAAAAAGTAGTATGTCAATGTGTCTGCATGACAGAATACTTCAGTATCAAAAATGTTACTTATCATTAGTTATGCAGCATATGCAACACTTGATAAATACACTGATATACTTGCAAATGGTTATTTTGTGGCAGATTGATTTCAAAGTGCACACATCTACATCATTTACATCTTCACTGTTCTACTTATGCACTGTGTAGCCACATGGCATGTGAAATATGAGTAGATGATGCAAATGTACAAAAGAATGCACACTTTTTTATATTCCATCAAAGGTTCCACTATAGAAAGCCATTAACATATGAAAGTTTATTTCTTGGGTACATTACATTTAATGAGTTTCTTGGTAGATATTGCACTTTTTTTTTAATTTCATATGTTACAATCATTCCTGTATAGTTAACTCTGCTTTGTGTCCTCATGGGGTTAGCCTCAAACTTTTTTCAGTTTGCCTTTAATCTTTTGAAAATTCATTTCAGTTGTAGGCATTGTGGCAGTTTATGGAGGTTGTAGCAGTCAGACAATCGAAACGTCATCTTCCCTGCGTGCCTCATTGCCTTTATGTTTATATGCACATTATATTCTAGTTGTTATGGGTCTTCCGCCATTAATAACATTTTGATCTGTGCCAACTATGTTCCATTTAGCAACACTGCCTCATGACTGATACATAATTTTTTGTCTCATTCAAGCCAATTTTTCACAATATTCTGGATATCACTGGATTCTTGGCCGTGTTCTGTGCAAATACTGAGCTACAGTGAAATATAAGACAATGATGTAAAAAGGTTCCTGAAAGTGAGCAGTATTATTTTTTTAAGTACATTTCAGCTCTTTGGTTACTATAGTCTGCAAACTTGCCAGCTTTACCTTGCTGCTGTTGATAAACTGAATGATGCCTAATCTGTATATGTGCAGTGTCATTCACCTGGGAACATACAGGTGAATAGTGCTGTCTTCACTACTAGCCTTGTCCCTGCACAGAGCATAACAATGATACAAGAGATAGATGGGAAACTGCTGTATCTGATTATGGAAGCTGAGCTGTACAACTCCCCAGTCCTGCTTTTAGATCCTGCTTCTATAACACCAGAGTTAGTCTTGAGTGTCCCAGCTGCTGCCTTGACCCGTGCTGAGGACTACTGGCAAAGGCTACAGGGTATACCCACAGCTGCGTTCAATTCAATTCTGTTACTTTTAGCATCGAAGTGCAGCTGGCAAGAGTAAAGATGGCAGAAAGCAAAGATCTTTTGGTACACATAATCAATTTGGATACAAAAAAAAGTTGTTGTTTTTTCTTACCTTGATTTCTCTAACAATAAATAACTAGCCACTCATCTGATGCAGTGAGGCAGATCAATGTATCTAACACTCCATAGCATGGTGTTCCCTTCAGGCAATAAACCACATCTTTTTTGTTATTACGGTGTGCCTTAAAATTTTAATTTATTTATTTAATGACACAAGACACATCACTGTTAATTACAATGTAGTTTGTTGCCTCAGGGCAGCATTATGCAATTAGACCATTTTGTTAGGGCAATAATTCTAAAACAGTGCTATTAAGCTCTGTGGGACTGCTTGTTTTAGGCTGCTCCAGCACACTGTATTCAAATGATTATCTTGTTATCAGGCAGCTGCAGGATTTACTACCTGGCTGATCATTTGAATCAAGTGTGTCGGTCACAGTGTGGGGTCACAGGCAAACTTCTGTGTTAACATTTTGAAAACACTGAGGGGCAGAATATATACGTAGGGAAAGTATGTACTAACATCATGAAATAGAAGGGTCAGTTAGGGTCATTCCCTCAGTGAGGACAGTGAACTTCATTAGTGTGAGTTTGAGGAACAGATCAAGTTAAGGGTCAGTTAAGGGTCAGACATATAATGCAGGAGAAAAGTATTTACTTCCTTCTAAATTTCTTAGTTTTTTGCACATTTGTCATGTTTGAGATAATCAAACAGATTTTAATATTAAATAACCAAAGTAAATACAAAATGCAGCTTTTATATAATGAAGTCATTTATTAAGGGAAAAAAAGTTATCCAAACTGGGTTTGGATAACCCATCCTGGGTGAAAAAGTAATTGCCCCCTAAAAGTAATAACTGGTTATGCAACCCTTGGTAGCTAAAACTGCAATCAAGCATTTGTGATAATGCCAAAGCATCTCAATTAGATTTAAGCCTGGACTTTGATTAAGCCACTCCAAAACCTTCATTTTGTTTTCTTTGCGCCATTCAAAAGTAGGCTTGTTTGTGTGTCATTGTCTGGCTGCATAACCAAAATGTGTTTGAACTTCAGGGCATTCTACTTCAGGAGAATTTTTTGGGCAAATGTGAGACAAACCTTTGTGTTCTTTTTGGTCAGCAGTGGTTTTCACCTTGGAACTTTCCCGTGGATGACATTTTTGTCCAAAATCTTTCTTATGGCTGAATCATGAACTCTGACCCTAACTGGGGCAAGTAAGGCCTGCAGCTCTGTTGATGTTGTCCTGTGCTCTTTTGTGACCTCCTGGATTAGTCATTAATGTTTTCTCCATTTGTGGATAATAGCTCTCAACGTGTATAGCTGGAGTCTCAAAGCATTAGAAATGGCTTTGTAAACCTTTCCAGACTGATACATGCCACTGACTTTGTTTCTCAGCAGTTTCTTTAGATTGTAAGATGATTTGTTGTTTTTGGAGACCTTTTAGCCTACTTCACTTTTCATACAGGTTCTATTTAAGCGATTTCTTGATTCTGGCAGTAATCAGGCCTGGGTGTGGCTGGTGATGTTGAACTCAGCTTTTCAAAACATGTGGTTAATAACAGTTAATTCATGATTTAACAAGAGAGGGTAATTTTGGAGAGGACTTTATGAAGGAATATGTAATATGTCACGATGCCATACTATTACAAATGTCAAATGACAGAGGTCTGATATCCACCTCTGCTTCATTAAGTCCCATACATAATAGTAGGTGTCAGAGACATGCTGACATACAGAAACACAAAAGCCTACGACCGCACATGCAGACTAACCCAAGCATGCATGACCACACACAAACAGGCGCAGTAATTTTCAATTTACTAAATGCCTATATGAAAGTTAACTTTCTTTTTTTTTTTTTAATGTATTTATTTATTTTTTAATACAAAAGAAAATGTAGAAATTGCTTGTTTAGCTTCAAGCACATGACTATACGCAGGAACATGTGACACTTTGGTACCCATATAGCCCATTATCCCCCTGAGGCAGAGAACCAATTTTCTGGGAGTGTATCTGGGGTGGATATACTGATTGAAATATCAAAAGGACCACAAGCTCTCAAAAAAACAGGGTGAAGTATGCCCCCACCCCCCACCCCCACCACCCCAAAAAAAACAAAACAAAAAAACCCAAAAACATATATATGTATATACATATATAAAAGCAGGAAGCAAGATATTACATACCTTTCAAGTTCATAGGCATGTTTGAAACAAGGTCTGAGAAATGTGCACCGTGGACAAATCGAATAAATTGTTTTGGGTTTTGAGTTTGTTTGTTTTTTTTGCAGATGACATTATGCTTATCAGTTTTATGTGTATTCCAGCTGAATAGTTAAAATCCCATATGTACTCTATTTCTTTCATTAAACTGTGTTTAATTTTTTAACTGCTTAGCTGTATAGTAATCACATCTTACTAGATGCATCAACACTACTAGTTTATTTATTCTGTCACTTTTATTTAATATTACAATTTTTAATTTAACATTGTTCCTCATCACAGAGAAAGAAAATCACAAAGAAATAATTATATGATCAGGAAAGTATAACAATTTCTCACTGGCATCCTCGCTGCTAATAGCCTGGATTTGATTTTTTTGTCCCAGGAACATCTGAAGAAGACACTTAAATGAGCCATGTTACATAAAGACTAAAGTTCATCTGCTTTTAACAGTGAACGGAGTCCTCCCTTCCTTCCCTGCAGGAAGATGCTCCTCCCTTTTCCCCCCACTGACTGTACAGGAAGTTAGCACAAATGATGATAGAGGTCCTGCAGGGTGCTATCTTCAGTCAGTCAAGGGTGGTAATGGGGTTACAGTGTGCAATTTGCTACTCTACCCCTGCAAGCTTACATCAGCCCCTCTCATCGTTCCTCTTAAAAGCGGATTCCTAATCGTTCTGCCAGCAGAAATATAGTTTTGACTTTGAAGATGTTATTTTTTCCCAAAGAAATAAAGTTTTGACTTTGAAGATGCTATTATTACAGATGAATTTATTTATTTATTTACCTACAATGGACTTGAGCCTTTAAAAGCGTCTAAGGCATTTCAGATTTAAAATTAAAACTTCAAAAGTGTCTTAAGCGGCATAACTGACAAACTGGTTTCCACAGTGTATTTAGGGACTATATATTTTAAACACAAGTCTATTAAGATAAATTGTTATTCTGACTATAAATTAGTATAAATTAGGAAAGCATGTAAACATACATATTACAGTAACTTTCAATTACATATAAATAAAAAACATAACACTAAAAATATTCATACAGTATTTATTATCATTATTATTATTATTGGCAATTAATGGGAATTTTCACTAGTTAAGCACATATCAAACCTGTCATCAAGCACAGTTTATCAGTAAATGAATTGAGTGTTGACTAAATAAACTTTTACTCATGAGTTCACTGCATGGAACAACTCACAACTACGCAATAAAAGCTATCATCTTGCCTCATTCGTTACTTGTCCTGTTTGTATTAAATTGTGCGTAATGAACTAATGCCCAAGGACAAGAGAAAATCCCAATGTTGTCTTTCAAGCCTTGACATGAATCTGAAAGGTTGCTTTTGCAACAACTTAATTCTACATCTTTGTTGCCAAAACATCCACATTGGTATGGGTGTTCCCGAGAGAGCTTTACAAACCAAATTAACGCAAAAGGTATTGTGAGAAACAGTTCATAGATAAAGAAATTTATACATCTTTAGTTTGTAATATGTTGTTTTTGAGCACGAGTACAAGAAATACTTATGTAGTTATTTTGTCTGCTTATGGTTCAGTATTTAACCTATGATTCAGTAGCTTGTGGAACCACCTTTAGCAACAATAACTCAAAGTTGTTGTTTTCTGCATGACTTCATCAGTCTCTCGGATAATTGTGTAGGAATTTCGACCGCTTCTTCTGTGCCTGTGCTTCAGCTCACTGAGGTTTCCAGGAATTTGGGCAACAACACCACCTTGATTCGTTTCTTATTCTGACATTATGTTGCAAATTTGCTGGTCTGCTTAGGATCATGGTGTGCATGACTCAATTTTGCCAAGCTTTAGCTGTTGGACAGATGGTCTCACATTTGACTCTAGAATACCAGAGGAGTTCATGCTTGATTCAATGACTGCAAGGTGCTCAGGTCTGTGGCTGCAAAACAAGCTCAAAATGATCACCCCTCCAACTGTCAATCGCTCACATGACTGACAGTTGGTAGGGAGTGTTTGTGATGACATGCTGTGTTTGGTTTCCTCCAAACATGGTGCTGTGCATTATGGACAGACATTTTCATTTTGGTCTCGTCTCTCAAGAGGACTTTGTTCCAGATCTCTTGTTGTGTGTTCACATGCAACTTTGAAAACCAAAGGCATGCTGCCATGTTCTTTTTAGGGTAGCTTACTTTAGTTATGGTGAACAAGAATAATTGTTTAAAAAATGCAGGTGATTTAATCATTATTTTTTAATACAGAGAAACTATACCAACTGAGTGCTGCATTGTTATCCAACAGAATCCCAAACAACTGTTATTGCAATAATACAAAACTAATGCATGACCACCTCTTTAAATACAAGTCAATGGATAATAAATTACTCAAACACAAACATGTGAAATTGGAATTTTTGAACTATTTTAAATTTTGAGAATACTGCTACATTTTCACATCTATTAAATTAAACACTGAGTTTTCAGATTAAGTACCAGTAATTAGTACTGAAATATGGAACCTGTGTTATTGAAACCTCTGGAATATAGTGTCTGGTATTTATATATATGCCTGAGTCTGGATAGGAATTTTAAAAAGAACATGAAATTACTTAGAGTATTTTGCTGTAAGGAAAATAGTTTAAGATACTGAAAGTTTTTTATGATCAAAAAAACAAAACAAAACAAACAAATTGACAATAAAGATGTAAGAGAAAGTGTTAAGAAAAAAAAACATTGTAAGGATATGCAGTGGATATTTTTGTGACTCTTTGACACGGACTAAGAGCAAACCAACAGCTAAGTATGATGGTAAAAATGTCATTATTTGGAGGTTGCTTCGCTTCCTTAGAGACAGGAAAACTTGCCATCATTGATTCATTCAACGATAAATTCTGCACCATTTAAAAGAGTATTTACTATAAACACAATAATATTCCCAAAAAAAACAGTAAATCCAGCAAGGAATAACTTAAAAAGAAATTAAGGGTTGAACAGCTCATCTCAAGTAGCCAGGTTTTGTACTGGAACAAACAAAGTTCAGCTCACATTTACCATACTCTGTTATTGACAAATGATGGATGTTTATGAGGGAAAGTGAGTGCTGGGGTGAAATTACAAAATTGCTGAACTCCTAAATATTAAATAAATAAGTATTAAAATAAAACCGATATTGCTCATCTCTATGTTAGACCACAATGCGAGAAGAAGTCTAGACAGGTAGTTGAGCCAATAACACACACACACACAGACAGACACTTTAATAACTGGGATTAATGAGGCACTCTGTATGACTCTTTGTGACTTCATTTATGAGCTCACTGAACATCTGCATGCAGTTGACAGAAGTCAGTTGGTATGTATCATAACTTTATCATTACTTTTGGCAGTGCTTTGTGGCCGTGTGTGTGTGTGTGTGTGTGTGTGTGTGTGTGTGTGTGTAGGAGGGGCGGGGGGGATTGTGCTTTTCTGAACTCATTTGCATTTCATAATGTTATCAGATAACCATGTGTGGTGAGAGAGTGCAGCTGGTCTGATGAACTACTATAATGCAAAGTAAATGGCCACAATTATAAATACAAGTGAAAACAACATTAATACAAATGACAAAATTACTTTTCACATTATGACAACACTTTCTGAATTATGAATAGTGACCCATATGCTTGAAATAGTGAGAATTTGAAAGCACAGCGATACTACTAGGTCAAAAAAGAGTAGAATTTATATGAGTTGTCAAGACAAGTGTCCAGAATGTTTTGTACAAGAGAGGGAAAACAAAGTGTGTCCATTTAACAATGAAGGGTCTGTGATGTGTTCATGCTGCATGATAACTAAAAACATGTCTGAAGGATTTTATGCATTTGCAAAATGCAAATGAGCCAACAGTGTGAATATATATTACTTAAACATATAAGAAAGAGGTGAAGTTCACAGGGAAAATTTGAAATGCTGATTGATTCTGAAATTGATTTGCTTCAGTACATTTTTAAATGTAAGCATTTCATGAATTTTCTCAAGTTCTTCTTTTCTCACCTTAGCTACTTATTACTTGCACATGGGGTTCTTCGATTCCATTGTTTTTGTACACAGGGGGCCAAGTGCTGCGGAAAGTTGTTGGAAAGGAATTGAAAATTTACCTGGATTGGGCTTAACTTCTGTTTTTTGGAGAAGAAAAGTTTAAATTGGTATTGCAACATATGAATACACAGTTTTTTGCTCATTGGCATTGTATGATTTGATTAAACCACGTTCTAATATCAAATAAACAAATGAGTACAGCAGATTTAGATAGTAAGAATAGGTATGTGTATATATAGGGGGCTTATTTAGAAAGGGAAATAGATGTAAACACCACAGTGAAACCTCAGCACATATAAAATCTTTATTATTATTATTTTGTTAGGTCTTAAATCATAAGCATAAAACATTCAATAAACTCATATGAATGCTCTAAATGTTAGGACTCTTTTGGTTGTGTGATAATCCACGGCAGGCTTTATAATATGAGGTTACTTAGCATAAACCTCATAATAGTCGGTTTATCCCTTCCACCAACATCCAGCGTGGAGGATTCCTTCTCTTTTATGCTTTTTAAGAACCCTTTTACATTTTTATAAACTCTAGCTATGCCTGGACTTGCACTGCAAGACAATTTTTTAGAATATGCCCAAAAAAGAAACACAAAACAAAAAGGAAATTGAATGGGAGTGCACACAAAAAAAGATTTTTATTTTTTTTTTGGTTGACATGGAATACTGCTATATTTGATCTGGCAAGTTAGAACAGACCTTTTAGATGCTATCATTCCAGACAATCTATGAGTAACTGAGAGTTGGTTAGATATTTAGTTAGATATTTGGGGTCATGTCTTGTGTAGCATGTGTCACTCACTGACTCAGGACTTTGTTGAGATATTGTCCGAAAATACCTGCAGCACACACCCCTCAAATATTCTAACTCCCAGAAATGAACAGTTTGGTTGTATTTGTATGAAACCCACCTGCTGTGGGTTTTGAACAAGCTTGATTTTTATTTGGCGGTTCTAAATTGGCCATGGATGTGAGATAGACAAAGTGCTTGAAATGTATAAAATAAAGTGCTGTATAAAGGTATTGTTAAAGTGAAAGTATCATTAAAGTATGACATGCAGTCAAAAGCACCCTGAGTTTTGATGTTTTTTTATGATACAGAAATGTAGACTTCTAGAATATTCTTGCACATACATTATTAATAAAAATATATTTAAGTCATCATAGCTGTCATGGTAATATCTTGGGTAAAACAGGGCATGATTTTATCTGATACAAAAGTGAGTATTATAAAACCTAAAAAAACATACACTCTTCCTGCTCCCTGAAACATTAATTAAGGATTATAACACATTTATTAATATCAGATAGTGTATTTATGCATTCTAAATAGAGCTGTAATCCAGAATTTGTTGTAGAAACTTATTTGCTCTGTTACCTTCAACAATATCAGGTAAAAATTCAGGGATCCAGTGCAGATGTGAAAAGGCTTTTATGCCAGAAGATAGATCAACCAACAAACTGCAACTAAACACAGATTCCGTCGACTTTTGCTTTTGCATGACCTCACGTCACCTGTGAAAGTGTGCACGAGGAGTATACCAGCTCTTTGGGAACATTCTTTCTCCATGACTCAGTGTTCGCTCTACAGAGACTGGCTGTCTCTTGGCTGTCTCTTACTGCAAGTCAAAACATGCTACATACAGAGAACATTGTTTCATGCAGCCTACCTTGTACATGAAGACAGGTTTTGGGGGTTTGGGGTTTTTTTTGGTTGTAGCTTGCCAATTTACAGTGAGGTCATAAAAGGAAAATTATACATAGCGAGCCAAGTCTATTAAAAAAAACAAAAGAAAAGTCAATTGCTCTCAAATGCCAATCCCAGAACTCGGTGTACTCTCATATTTGGAACCAAAACTTTCACTTCATGGAATTTGATCTGTCTGAACTTGAAGTTAATTAACTAGTGAAATGTTCTATGATAGTTGTCTGCGGCAGCACTGCAGTTACTCCCACACTTGTTTCAGTCTAAACTTGTTTTTCAAAAATTTGACATTAGCATTTGACCATGTTACAGTCTGTACCAAAAGAGCAGGGTAGATGATTTACCTTTTACTGAGGGTGCTAAGCTAAGCACAGTGGCTTTTCAACCAGTATTGTTGATCTTCTCACCAAGAAAGAAAGCATGTTGGAACATTTCCCCTAATGCCAGGTTTATAATTAAGAAATAAAGCTATGCAATTTAGAGGTATAAAACTACTTATGTGATTGAATTATTCTAAAGGAAAAGCTCTATTAAACATTAGCAATAATAATGAATTAATTCTTAATAATTTAATGATTTAACATATGAGAAGATTATAATGTAATATATGTTGAACTGACAAGCAAAACTTTTAAAGAACACCATACATGCACAGTAATAATGTTGCTCTCCCCAACAACTGTATTAAAGCTTGGGTCACTTCTTTTTCATCTTTACATTACGGTTTCTGTTAGCAATACATCTCATCCATAATCTCAGAAATGAGTCCCTTTCCTGTGTCTGCTATAATTTTAAATCTGAACTGTAAAAAGGAGACATCATTTAAAAGGTTACATTTGTATTGATGGAGCTGAAATCATACTCTAGTTCACCTTCACTATTAAACACACTTAAAGTTTGGCCATTACAAAAGAATTCCATAAAAGGAAAACTTTGAGACCGCCTTTCACGTATCAGTTCTTAAGGGGCAGGATATAAAGGAAGCAGCTTGACTTCATTGGCTAAACTATACCCACATGTAGACATAGTGTCATAGACAGTGCCGCCTTATTCTCAGTGAAGCTCCAGAGACAGCACTAACATACTGCAACTGAGGTGCTCTCTTGCTCTTTCTCAGTGGCGGATTTGATTAAGCATATGGTTACTGTTATAACCTGTAAGTATATTTTGCACTAAAAAATTTGAATCACCTTGCATTTTATTCACTTATTTATCACTGTTCTGTACAGCTGCATACTACATGTTTATAGTTAATTAATTGACTGTTGTTGGGTTTACTAATATGTTTTTTTTCTTATATTTCCTCTTTTGCATTTATAGATTGCACTGAGTTTACTGCAGCTCTAAAGAAAAGACAAAAGACTTCCGTTGTCACATCTACAGTCTGAAAATGAGCTGTACAAGGTAAGCTACTGATATATATTTATCCATGTGGTAACTGTATTAACTTCAGAATTCACCAAAAAAAAAAATGTATGTTGAAATACAGGATAAAATATATCTATAATTTCATTTATCTATATAAAAATAGATCTGATTTTAAACCTATGATTTTTTTTTCTTAGAGTTCTTCATGCCTTTAGTCATCCCCAGCATGCTGTGAATCCAGTTGAAATGGCCAAGTGTCTGAGCCTCAGGCAGGAGCAGCAACTTTATGAACTGTTTTCCATGTCCCACCTGAAATCTACAAAGCCTCCTTGTAAACATACTGACTATCCAGTGAAGACCACCCATCCATTTTCACATCCATCCTTGCCTTCCACTTCATCTTTACCATCACAATTGCTCCCCTCCCCTCATTCAACACCAGAAAATACTCGGAGCTGTTTACGCAAGCACATCAGCAGAGAAGTCAAGAAGCAAGTTGTGTTTGCAGATGCCAAAGGATTTGCACTTACTGCTGTGCGTATGTTTATTCCTGAACCCTTGTCTCCCACTTCTACCCTGGTGATGAGACCCTCGCCAGTCAAACTGGAAGGCCAGCAGTCAACCTCAGATAAACTGACTCCCTACAAGTTGCGGCTGGGTTTCCCTCAGCCAGCCCAGGACCAGAGAGTCTTTCTTGCACGTCTGCAAGATATGAAAGTACAGCTGGAAAGCTGCAACATTTCTGAGTACTCCTTAAGTGGTAAAGTGTACGTTGCCCATGTTGCTACTGAAAAGGATGTGTGCATAAGGGTGACCTTTGACTCTTGGCGCAGCCATCGTGACATTCCTTGCACATTCTTGTGGCAACATCGCTGTGGGGGGTCTGATGTGGATGTTTTTGGCTTCAACTTAAGCTTAACTCACAACATGGATCCAAGGGAGCGAATTGAGTTTTGTGTGTCATTCAGACCAGGGCCTTGTGCTACACCACACTGGGACAACAACGGGGGACAAAATTACAGAGTGTGGATGGAAAAAGAAAGATCAAATGTCAGCCAAGGCAACACTAATCGTTCTTACCCCACACTTTCAAAGCATAGATCACTGTCGTGGCCTTTATACAAGTCCTTCAGTGTGCAGAACTGCGCTGATCTACAGTATATTCAGAAGACTCAGGGAAGATTGGAAAGCGCGTCCCAATTGAAATCACCCAATACCCTCTTCACAGACTTAAGAAATATTATTTTAACTTAAAATATTTAAGAAACAGTGGCTTTAGGGAGGGGAACATGCATATGAAATCTACCGTGCTGTATATGTCTGCGCAGATTCTTAGTCATCCAGGACATGGTAGTCCTAGAAGCTTGCAAAGAAAGCGACTGGACTTCTTTAAGTTTCATGAAGACATTTTACCTCTCATCAAGAGACTTCTTCAGTTCTGAAACTAAATGGTGAAGAGTCACAGATACTTAAACCTAGTGGGGGTTTTCAGTGGACAGTGCTGGATGATCTGTAATATACCCTTGAAACAATTCAAACATAATGCACCTCCACCTCCTAAGCTCAGCTTCCCTTTTGAAATGTGAAAACTTGTCTGACTTAATATTCTGATTAAAACTATTTTAAAATATACTTTGTCTTTTTGTCCATCTCCTTGGCAAGGTAAACTGTGCAATATTGCATAGCTGGCATGTTGTAGCGTGACATAAGATCACTGGGGAAAAGCAAAAAACATAAGACCTGAATTTGTTTGAGAAAAAAAAAACATGTATCAGCAGATACAGATACAGAGGCAGGGATAGCTCAGTAGGTAAAGTGTTGGCCCCGTGATTGGAAGGTCAGGGGTTCGATTCCCCTGAACGGCTACCCTGAGGTACCCCTGAGCAAGGTACCGTCCCTACACGCTGCTCCCCGGGCGCCCAATGGCAGCCCACTGCTTCACTGAGTGAATGGGTAAAATGCAGAGAGGAATTTCCCCACGGGGATCAATAAAGTATACATTATAATTAGATAATTGTTCCAAAAATCTTTTCTGATGACAGCTAACACAATAAATGAACTTATGATCTATATTCACATAGACATTATTCCTCTGGCCTCAGTTCTGGCTTTGGTGTGTGTTTCCCTCTTGTGCGTCATACATACCAGAAGGAACAAGTCTAACACAACAAACAGATATTCTGGGCGAGGTGGCAGACAGGGTTTGAATGGGGCGTTGTGTTCAAACACACCCTAACACTTACCTGCCCTAAAATGTTGAGTAACACTCTGGGAACTGTTACATCTTGTCATGCACATGACTGGAGTTGCAAACACCATGTAACCATGGCAGCATCAGGGACAGCATGTACTTTGGATAATGCATGAGCTTGTGTTTACAGTACATACAAGGGTGGAGTCATTATTAGATATTGAAACCACAGGGAGGATGTTATTGTTGCTTTTGTTCTTTTTATTCTAGTCTTTGGGCTGGTTTCTTTGTCCTACTCTTTCATTTCTCAGAGGACAGCTCCCAGAAAAAAACACCTTTGGGAACTGTCACAGCTGAACAGTATCAGCTGGGGTGTTGCATGTGGGGCATTCACAGAGGAAGCAGGTTTTCACACCCTGTAGCCTTAAGCACCTATTCATTTATTTTACCATTTTTGTTACTATTTCATTTGAGTATTATATTCCCCACCTCTTCCACCTACTAAAAGATAAGCTAAACAACACTGTCAAGTATTTTTTCCAGTACTGAGATACATTCTCTGAATCAAGGTTCCAAAATAATTCTTTAAAAACATTTTCATTCTTAAAAATTAATTACCCATATTGATGATGCATGTTATATTTTGTATTTTTGTCACATGAAAACAACAGTGACAAATGACAACTTCCTGCCAGTGGGACTGGGATGTTGGTCATTTTGCAAGCTTCTGATAAACAACCTCATTTGTCATTTAGTTTTTTCAGGACCCATTGCATTCTATAGTGCACAGAGTATTCACAGTCTAATCTCTGGAGACCTGGGGTACAGTCCTTGGGCAAGATACTGAAGCCCCAAATTCAAACAGTGTGGACATTAGGGTTTCCTGTTCATCAATTCAGACAATTCAGACACAACAAGTCAAATTAAGGCATAGCCATCAACACTATAGTCATTTGTTTAGGAACCATGATAATGGCAACTACTACATAAATATTAAAAGACTGTATGCAGACATCCACACAAGGCATTAAGTCTGAAAAAGGCTTTTCACTGGTCGATATCTATTTTTTTTTCTCTCATTTTATCTTTTAGAGAGCAGCAGGCACAGCTGGATGGTGGCCAGGAGCCAGCTACCAGCTGCTGGTGATTACAGTGCTAAAGCTCATGTTGTCTGAACAATAGCCTGCAGACTGATCCAGTGGGCTGCAGCCACAGCTGTGATCACAAAGAGTGAGCTTTGGGTAGCTAACAGAAGTGGCTTGCTGAAAACAAGTAGGCTGCAGTGACGAGATTTATGCTTTTCTTACATGGTATAAACTCACAATTAACTAAAACTCTGTCAACAATAGGAACAACATATAACATATAACATATATATCAAACTGCCTTCTTTCTTTATCTTCCAGAATGAAAAAAAAACAATGTGAGTACTTGGATCAATGGTGTTAATAAAGACATAAAACACATAATCAGCGCATGAAACATAGGAAACAGTGTCTGTGATTAGTTCAAGTAACGTGCACGTGTCTGTACTTGTAACAATTACATTCAGTCAATCCAGAAAAATGGGTCACCCAAAGAGTTGCAACAATAAAAAGCAAACGAAACCAGCATGTTTTGACAGTAGCTCAAGATTTTTTCTTTCAAGATTAAATGATAATAGTTGATGTAGTTGATGGTAATAGTACACAAAATGACTAGAGGTAAGTCTTAGTAGAATTATTTGTATATTTTGTATATTTGTATATGGTACAAATGCTACATTATAGTGCTTGATGCAAAGTATCATATATGCATTCTTAAATAAATAAAATGCTGTGAAAGCAGGGCTGTGAAAACACTTCCTTTGCCAATTGTGTGTTTTCTTTTAATGCAAATTTGGAAGACTTACATGTTTCAGATCATCAAACCCATTTTTATATTAGAGAAAGACCACTTGAGTAAATACAGAATGCAATTTTTAAAACATGATTTAATATATTATGAGAAAAAAAAGCTTTCCAAACTTGTCTGGCATAATGTAAAAAAGTAACTGCCCGCTAAACCTAATGCAAAGTGTGGCACAACCAGTTCGAAGTGCCAGTGCAACAGAATTGAGAATGCTAGGATGAGATGGAGGAAGATGATCTGCTGTGGTGACCCCTAAAGGGAGCAGCCAAAAAAGAAGGCAACGGGTCTTTCACATCACTGTGGAGGAATTTTGTCTCTCTTCTTTGCAGTATTGTTTTAAGTCAACTACATTGGATGGCTTTTGACCATGAACGGATCGTTTAAGGCCATGCCAAAGCATGAACATTTTCTTTCAGGATTTTCTGGTAGAGAGGATAATTTATGGTTCTATCAATTAAGTCGCCCAGGTCCTGAAGCAGCAAAGAAGACCCAGACCATTACACTACCACCATCATGTTTGACTGTTGTTAGAATGTTTTATTTTTATTTTTTTCTTCAATGAAAGCCTGTATTACTTGCCAGAGTAATGGGACATAAACCTCCCAAAATGTTTGATCTTTGTCTTGTCATTCCACAGACTATTTTTCTAAAAGTCTTGGGGATCATCAAGATGTGTTTTGGCAAACATGAGACAAGCCTTTTTGGTCAACAGTGGTTTTAACCTTGAAACTCTCCCATGGATGCTATTTTCCCCCACTCTCATTCTTTTTATTGAATCACTTTACTATGAACTCTAGCCTTAACTGAGGCAAGTAAGGCTTGCAGTTGTTTAGATATTTTTCAAGAAGTTTTTTTTTTTTTTAACCTCCTGGATGACTTGTCCATGCGTTCTTAGTGGAATATTGGTAGGTCAGCCACTCCTGTGAAGTTTGACCACTGTTCTAAGTTTTCTCTATTTGTGGATATTGGGTCCCACCTCACACTGTGGTTCACTGGAGTCCCAAAGCCTTAGAAATGGTTTTCTAAGCCTTTCAAGAATGATAGATGTCAATGACTTTGTATGAGAAACAAAGTCATTGAGATCTATCATTCTCCAAATGATCTTTATATTTTTTCAGAGGTGTTGCTTTTTGAGATCTTTAGCCTACTTCACTTCACTACTCAGTTTTTATTTGGTTAAGTTTGGTGTTACAAAATGAGACTGTTACAGACAGTATACTGAATCCAGCCAACACAGACCAAACATCAAATGAATCCATGTCAATAATATCCTTTCAGTTTTTTCTTGCTGGCCAGAAAAGGAAACGAGTAGAGCAGAGTGCCCTCTATTGGCAATAATTTTTAAAGTTTATACTTCAGCAAATGTCGTTTAACAGAGGAAACAACGCAGGATCACAACTACAATCCAAGCTGGACAATTTAGTGAATGTAGGAAGCTATGGATGGTTATAGGCTGTTCCATACTATATCACATTACCCATGTTAACCAAGACTGTGTATCATCACAATATTTCTACACCTAAAGAGCATTACATCACTTTAAAAAAGAAACATATCTGAAAGATTCAATTCTTTGCTCAATATAGTTGTTTTGCAGAGGTCTTAATGACACTGGTCACTGGGAAGGTGCTCATGGTAAATGGTAAATGGCCTGCATTTGTATAGCGCTTTACTTAGTCCCTAAGGACCCCAAAGCGCTTTACACTACATTCAGTCATTCACCCATTCACACACTGGTGATGGCAAGCTACATTGTAGCCACAGCTGCCCTGGGGCGCACTGACAGAGGCGAGGCTGCCGGACACTGGCGCCACCACCAGTAGGCAACATGGGGTTAGTATCTTGCCCAAGGATATTTGGCATGCAGCCTGGAGCAGCCTGGGATCGAACCACCGACCTTCTGGTTAGTGGCAGCCTTTCTGTCACACTCACAGATGAACATCTCACATTCATTGTTGTTGTCTGAAGAAGAGAAAATAAAGAGCTCAAACATCAATCTGCAATTACCACAAGGTCAAGAAGTGCTACTATAAAGTTAAATGCCAATCAGCTTTTCTGAGTACTCACTGCCACAGGTGATCTTTTTATTTTGGTCATCACAATTATAGTCATAGAACTCAGTGCAAGGATTGTCCAGGATGGGCCAGCATTCAGGGTGCTGCATAGCATCAGTGTAACACTGGTCATGCACCTGGCAGCACCTACAAGTCAAAAAGTGAATAATGGTGAGTACTGAAGAAAAAAAAAATTACTCTTTTGGTTTTTTATGTACTCTATGTGTTAAGTAAAATGGCTAACCCATTACCTATCCAGATCATCCACGGGAGTGCCAGAGCCCCCCATTCCACAATAACAGCCATAATCAGCATAGTCAAGAGCAGGCCACCTATCAGGCATTACACACAGGATCATATTTCTGAATTGGTTGAGTGCCTTATAGTCCAAGGACTGGGCTGAAGCACAAGCACATGGTACAGCCATGGTTTATACCCCAATGGGATGTGTTTCTGTTCATGATATGTATAGTTTAACAGCAACAGACATGCTTTACTCACCAACACAGAGGCCTAAAGCCAAGACAAATGCAGTCTGGAGGGCATTCATCTTGAAGATGAATCCCAGAGTAGTTCCCACTTATGTTCAGGTCTGTTTATATATCAGGTATGAAACCTCGTCTGTCAGCTGTTCATACTACACAGGGTCACATAGACTCTTAGAATCAAGGATCAACATATGCCAAAAAGGATAATCGTTCTCACACTCTGGGAACTTGTGTTCAGATTTCTGCAGTTAGAATATTGGTGAAACTTTGGTTTTGTTTGCTGGGCAATTATTGGATCTTTGTTCAAGTCCATTAATTTTTTTTTTATATTATTCAGAAGAAATGACCCAGTCTGTTATAATGCCCAGGGACTTTGAACTATAATATCAGCAAATACTTGTGGGTTGTAGGTTGTCATACTTTTACCTATATTCTGTCTTTCATAATGATTTGTTGTCCATAACCTTCTTCTACAAGTTCAGGTAATTGATCAAATATAGTATATATACCCCTGGATTTGTATGTTGTACTATTTGTGCAGGATAAATATTTTCCAGAATATTATTTTATTTTTGTGATTGAAAATAAGCTTTCTGAGCTTTTTTCATGCAGATAAACATTTGCAGGGCTCATGGGTCAAAAGGCTGAGGTATGCCAAATTAAAGGGACAGTTCTAAGAGAAGAAGTACATTGATGTACATGACTCTATGAACCAGTTAATTAGTCATATTACTTTTAACAAAGGAGGAAATGACATACAGTACTGTGAAAAAGTCTTGAGCCATACCCCATTTCTTCATATTTGTCTTCCAAGGAGATTTTTTTTAAAGTGGCCTTGAGCACTCTCTTGACTTTCTGAAGGTCTTTTAAAGATTTTCTCTGGAGAACGGTCGCATTGTCACTCATTTTCAGTCTAGTCCTTGTACCTGATCATTTTGAGAGGAATGTTTTTATTGGTTGTTAAGCTACTTAACTCACTCAAAATCATCCCTTAAGTTAGAAGGGACCTTACTTAATAGATGAACCAGTGTTGTGTCTACAGATAACAGACAACTTAAAACCTGAAACAGGACACGAGTTGCATCAGGCCCCTAGTTCATCCATCTACTTCTACCATTTGCGGAAACTTCACCAGAAATATTCTCAGTGGAATGGTGGTTCTCAAAAAGGCCATTCTTAAAGAAGGGAAACACTGATGGGGAAAAGGTTGGGGTATGTCATATTACAAAAAGGCGAACTGAAACTCAGTGGCAACAGGTCTTATTAATTAAATTTGTGACATTTCTGGTTCAAATCATCATTATGTAAAGAGGCGGTCAGGACAGAGGTACAACAGCCATCTGTAAAACAGAGTGGAGGCTATGTCATGTTTTGGGGCTGCATTCCAGCCAGGGGTGTTAGTGGCTATCAGTCACGTATTGGCCTTCCCAGAGCCCAGACCTCAATATTCTTCAAGCAGTTTGGGTTCATCTTGACAGAAAACAAAACAGAAGGTACCCAACATCCACAAAAGAACTTTGAATGTCCATCATGTCCAAAACTATTCTTAACGAGTATTTAAAGTCATTAAAAGAAAGTTTCCTTAAGAGAGTTCAGGGGGTACGTTGAGAATAAAAGTGGTCAGATCAAATACTGACTTTCAAGCTTGTAAGAACAGTACAAACTCTGTTTTTGCTATATCTGTTACATTTGCATTTATATTTTCAGATTTCAATAATCTATTTCCACCTATTTCCCATTTTCCAAGCAAACTATAAAGCCTCAAGATTTGCACAGTACTGTATATCCAAGATTCCTTTGATGCAAAAAAGATTGCAGTTTAAAAAATGCATCATTTCATAACCAGCAAAGCTTGTTTCCATCCATGGCACCTTTTCAGAAGGTTATTACCCATGTAGTATGAAAAGTAATGTCACAGCTAGCCAATGTAAAATCCTTATTTATTAGACACACTTAAAATAATTACATAACAATTATAAAGTAAAAAAAATAAAAAATAAAATAAAATAAAACATGACATACAGTAGATAAGAGATGACATACTTCATATTTTTATTATTTTATTTTTAGACCACTGAGTTTCAATGCAAAGTGCATTAACAGAACAATCTTTAGAGAAGAAAGCAGGAAACAGCATGTTTCTGAATTCATAACAGCAGTATTTATTTTTTGAAGGTGGCCCACATTGAATATTTAGGATATATTTAAAGGGTAGATGTTGATGAATATAATATTTCATGTTAAAACTTACAGTATGGTTCCAACACAGGTTTTTGCAGATATTTTACACAGGTACAAAACAGCTTTTAGTATCATTCCCCATGCAGGTGTATGACTTTAAAGTGTCCTCTGAAAATGACAAATAAAATACTTTCCTAATTCTGCAGGGGCCCTAATATGACTGGGAGGCAATATGCACTTTATAAATAATGACTGTGTAATGACTGCACAAAGGTCAGTCAGTTACTGAAGGTTCAGCTCTAATGATGAAAATGGCTGCAGTCATGTTATAAATTAAACAATATATAAATTTTTAAAACATATTTTTTAATAAATACGTTGATTAAAATGACTACCTGAAATGGATTTATATGTCTAGCATATTAACATCCCACAATCACTTATGTCAGTCCTGAAAGCAGAATTAACATGAACAAATGGGACTTCTACTGGCCTTTAGGTCAAAATCAAAATAATCAGCATCATGTCTTTATGGTGACCATGCACACACAAAAAAAATATAAAATGATTAATTGATGTTGGTTCAATTCACACAGCTTTTAAAATATTTCAGTCCTTCAGGCCCTATCAAATCAACACAACAGATTATACAGAGAGCAGAAAAGCTTAGACATTATAACCACAAAAATCAAAAAAATAATCAAAATAATGGATCTGAAACATTATTTGAAGGAAACTGGTGCTCACAATGATCTATGCCACATCAGCTAAACCAGTAGGGAGCAACTATCTGGTGTCACTCTTGATAAAATACATCAGTAAAAGAAGGAAGGATGTTAGGAAGGATGAAGGATGTGTGCAGTGGCACCTACATAAATCTAAATCGATGTTTAAAAAAATAAATATTACTCTTGAGATACATTAGTGTGTTTGGCAGTACATGTACTTAAAAGTCTATTCTCTTTTTTTAACTCTTGCCTAACTTTTGACTGGAATGGTCATAACAACATCTAAGACTAGTTTTCACAACAACACAAACAAAACAATGTAGGAAAAAAAGATATATTGGTGAATAGTTAACATCACTTATTTAATGTGCTCAATGTGATCATCGCTAAATAAATAAAGAACAACATAAATAGCTGAACAGTTAAGCTACCGCAGTGCATTTTGTCTTTCTGTGACCTCAACATTTACATTCTTGATTGCGCCGCTGTGGTCTTCTCAGCCGCGAGAAAGAAAAAAACAGCGCATACTTATCTGAGGTCTTTCAGTGAGGTTTCTCAGCATTAGTAATCATTTTGTGTCCCTACATTTTTTGTCTGTTTTAATTACAAACATGTTCGTGTTCTACCACATTATTACTGCCTTTTTCATTCTGCTAAGAAAAGATAAAGTTGAGCACTGCAAAGGGCAGTCATAGGAACAAATAGAGGCAGATTAAATGGGAATGGAGTGACATTACCATACCAAACAGATGTGCACAATAACTGGTTATACAAATAGTGTGCATAATCTCAGAGTTGCTAACCTCTTATAATGTTTAGGTTAATCTATAACTGTCATGCAGGTTACAAGAATTTACTGAGCCAGTATTTTCAGTCACAATATAGACATGGGTACCATCACGTTGGGCATCACTCAGTACCATTGTATATGCACTTGCCTTAATCATTCCCTTCTGAACTTTGCAAAACCAAAATGTACTAAATATAAAGGGGAAAATTAAAATACACATTGGATCCTGACAAATGAAGTATTCAAGTAAAACAATCTTTACCAACATACATTGTGTAGTTTGTTGAGAAAAAAATGACCTAACAACAGTCAGTAAAAACCAAACTCATTAACCCTCCCTGGACTGGATTCAAAAATCACAGCAAAAATCATAGTTACAATTGTTCAAGTGTTCCCTTAATTGACTTAGCACTATATATTATATAGAGATTAGTAGTCATTTTGGTACTTAACAATATTTAATAAACTAATAAATATAAAATTAAGAAATGAAATATAAATAATTTACCAAATTTCCTTCATTTCAGCAAAGTGTGAGAGAACCTGTGCTTTTCTCTTTGCCGTTTTACTGTGAAGTTGTTTTTAATTAATTAGAGCACAACTTTTCATTTTATTAAAATGCACTAAAAGCTTTGCAGCATGTGATGTTAACAAACAAAATGCAAAAAGACAGGCTGGCACAGACAGCACCGTCAACTGCACTTTTCTGTCATCAGCTGACTTCGCCAAATCAAAACTAATACGCAGAGCACTGCAAACAAACCGACCAAGCAAACTTACTGGTGTAGGAATCACGAAATGCCTCCACTTACCCTTTACTGCTGGCTCCCTGCATGCTTTGTTAGTTCTTGCTATTAAAATGAAGCTCATGGGTGCTGCTGGCCAAAGACAGTATATTAAAAGCAGTAGTGCTTTAAACCTGTAATCTTTCCAGCAGTCCAAAAGTCCACTCGTTGCAAAAAAGAAGTCAGATTTTATGGAAGTCTATTAGTAAAATAACCCTACTTTTCTATTGACTTATGACCACCGTAAACACTTTACTAATGAGTTTATGCTTTCAATCATCTTATGTAATACTAAATTATGTTCACTTTCGAAACTGCAGTCGCATTCAAAGTAAAACTGGGGAAAAAGCAGGGTACTGCAAGGGCACTGTTGTGTATGTAATGACTAAGTGTCACAACCACCACTCGTTTGCCAGTTAAAAAAAAAAAAAGAAAAAGAAAAAAGAAATAATAGTTGAAGCCCCCAACTTCAGGCTTCAAAGCAGGTGCCCAAAAACCACGATGTTCTATATAATCACTATAGTCTATGTTATGTATTAAATATTCCTACAGTAAACAGAGTAACACAGAACTGAAGTGAACACAGTGACCCCCTTATACCCACCAATCCAATCCAGCTATTAGTTAGTTGCGCTGATATATGACACAAAAATCGGATGTGATGTACTGCATGGGAAAAGCAGCATCATCACTTAAACTACCTTTTACAGCAGGCTTCCTTTAAAATAACTCTTTTCTGTCTGTTTTCCAGTAAGTGGCTGTCCAACTGAATCATTTGTTATTTGTATGTATTGCTTTTAGTGTATTACTGTAAAGCAATTACTATAACCCTTAATCCAAATTTTTTTCTGGAAATCAAGTCAACATTTTACAAACTTAATTTGTTCCCTCGTGCTTATTCAGGGCTGCTTCTTTAGGTCAGAATGGATCTAACTGGTGAAACCTGTGAGGAATATATACTAGATTTTTTGGGAAAAAAAAATGTGTACCTAACATTTTGTACACTCAGTGTACAGTTAACAACAGCTCCAAATATAGAAAAGAATGCTGCATCAGATGGGCTTATAAAGCAAGGTGGTGACATATTTCTTCTTATAGCGATGTGTTGCACTGAGTACCATCACTCCGTCCTGTGACAGAAAGACACAACACAGAGGAAAAGCCGTCTTAAAACCTCACACAATGCATGCTTTCAACTAGGATGGAAACAGTAGCATCAGTCTTACCGTGTACAGTTCCACCATACTATAAGCCGGTATGGTTAAACTGTAATCAGTGAGGCTGTGGCTATTTTAAGACACCCATGAAACCAGAATAGCAGCATCATGGTTGCATGCCTCCCCCTACCAGTCAAGTTGCAGTTCACACCCAAGTGACACCCAAACATGACCTCTGACCTTTAGGCTGAGGTCACTAAGATTAAAACTCGTCCGAGATTTTTAGTAAATACACCTATGGTATCAATTTAAAGGTGCTGCTTCGCCTTCTTCTAGCGTTATCACGTTCACAAACTTGAATGTGTGCCCACGGTGGGAGTCCTTCATCAAATCACCTCTTCAACAAGCTCTGACATGAAGTAACATTATTTTGCAGCATTAGATTAATAATATACATTATAAATAAAATATATCAATTAAATTGTATTAATATTGAAATTTGTGAGATATATATAGTAAATATATATTTTTTATTTATTTAAAAGAAATTTGTAAAAAATAAACGCTTGCTTTTTTTCCTTTTTTTCTTTCCACAGGCCAATAACACTCTGAGTCACTGATCTGGGACTGTTAGGCTGGACACTGAATTATCCTAAACATTAACTATTAACATTAATTATTAACATCCATCAGAGTGTCTGTTTGTGCAGCAGGAAACGTGGCAGCAAACCTCAGTTCTGAGAATGGTGATATGCTCACTTTTCTTCATCGCAGCCACCACATGCTCCTTTAAAGGTTACAGACACACACAGTAACTCATTCACTAGCACATTTAAACACACAGACACACATGGAGGTGCACAAAACACACACACATAAACACACTACCAGGAGATACAATACTGTCAGAACTCTTTTTTTTGCCTCCTACTAACGTAACAAAGAATTCCAAGAAGACCGAGTAAAGGCTATTTTATATTATGCCTTAGTTTAGGTTGTATGTATACCTTATTTCTGTTTGACATTGCTGTACTTGTGATTATTTACTGTTGTATCTGATTTTAATATAGTATGAATACAATGAAATGTTTTATTCGTTAGTTGTTAAGTTTTAAGCTATTAAAAACACTGCAATTTCTAGAATTGAACCTTCTGAGCAGTTCGTTTTAAAGAACCTATTAAAGGACAGAAGTCCTTTTTAATCAGATTTCTCGACTAGACATAAGACATAATGAAATAACGTGATGCATATTTAAGATTTTCACTTAGCAGCATTAGTAATTAATCAAAAGTCATTAAGAAGATGAGAAATGGCAAGTTTCAACAGAGCCACTCAGATTGTCCCCAAACTGCAAGTTTTTCTCACAGGTCACATTGGTGAACATAAAGTTATTCAAAATGTGTTTCATCTACATACAGCAGCATTTTATCTGCTCCATGTACAACTACTTCACTACATTACAGGTCAAACCAAATGGAAAAAAGTATCTGACCACCCGCTACCTGAAATGGAAAATACACGTAGTTTGTTTTGTTTTCCAGCCCTTTTTTACATGCAGACATTTGCTGTGGCTATCTTGAAATGCATGTATAGTTTGTTTTTCCTGTCACAGCGTTGAAAGAAGGAGAATTATCTGTCCTTCATCTATTCTTCTGTCCCATTTATCAGCCTTTTTGGCATTGCATAGATTCAATCTGCTGTGCCAACAACATGCAAGCTTGCTAAAAGCAGCAGCAGCAGCAGCAGCAGCGCACACTTTCTCTTAAAATGCTTACAAAGCTGATCAAGTTTTCCCACACGCTGCCGAAAAACATCAAACACAAAAATCTTAAAAGTCACCCTGAAACCTTACCTTAATGGAAAGAGCATAGAGGTGGTTGAGCATGACATGGTTGGGTTCTGGGAGCAGTGCAGGGTCACACTGAAACAATGACAAACAAAACAACAACATTTCAAATAAATGATTTGTATTATTTATTCTCGTAGATGCATTTTTTTCACAATTTTGTTGTACGTGTACAATGACAATGAAGGGCTATTCTATTCTATTTTTATGAAATGCCAGCAGGGGATAGTGGGAATAAACCTAATTCATTTCAGATTACAGCTACTTACAGAAATCCCAGTGTCTTTGTTAAGGATGACCTGTAGAAGGTGAGGTGGAAGAATGGGTGGAGATTTGAACTTCTCTTCCTGTTTAGGGACATAAGAATCCTGATGATATGGCCCAGGAGGAGAGCTAGAGAGGTCTGATGAGAAAAAAAAAGGGGGAATAGTATGACAACAGCATAAGATTATTTTCAAACATATAGATTTTAACAGCAATGTTGACATCCATTAAAAAAAAACAGGAACAAAAAAGTTGGTCATTAAAATGAATGAAGATTCTTTTTGAACACTTTTATATCCCTGCTTTCAAACATGTAGTTTGAATCAGTGAATGTAAAAAAAGCACAGATAAACAGTGGCTGTCAGCACTCACCTGACATGTCAGAGCATTTCTGCGAATCCACCATTAGCGCATCAAAAACCTCAAAGTCAGTCTTCTTTACCTGAATGATATTGTTGACTGTGCCTAGCTGACTGGTTACAACAGGCTGTTAGGAAACAGGGGATAATAAAACTCACAAATAAAGCTCAAAAGTATAGACCAGAAAGACATAATTTATATAATAGCAGGCCACTGTTTGCTTTAAAAAGCATCATGATGTGAAACAAACCACTTGAGCCTCTTAAACTAATGTCCACTCGTGACTACTCTACCTCTAGTCATGCCCCTCCACTGCATCATTTATCCTGTTTACCGTATGTGTGTGCTAACATATTTTATCCACTTGTTACTATATTTCTGAAGAGAGAAAAAAAGATGTTTATTGTTAAAGCATGAAATCAGATAAGGTGACTCAGATAAATGCCTGCAGTCAGTCATGAAGCCAGCTCATCTTAACCTACACTAGTGGCCTTAATACACCCACAAGCTATTACTCATAATGTAATGATAATATTACTGGATCAGTGAATATATGCTTTTGTCTACCCAGACTTTACAGGAATGGCAGAGCTGCAATGCCTTTAAAAACTGAGACTCCTGCAGATTGTGGAATTTTGTGTTAAGGTCTATGTAAGTAAAGCAAAATAAGCTTGTTTGACAACAGGTCACAAATGACTGCGAGAGTAACCGCCTTACCTCAGCTGGGTCGTGGGTCCACTGGCCATCCACATAGAATTTGTACTGATGCTCCCCCTCAGGTAGATCGACAATTGCCACAAAGGTGTTCTGACTTTGAAAGATCACAAAACACAACAAAACAAAACATTTGGCACACAGGTAAGTTAATACAGCCATTAAAATAAGAAGAAGAAATCACATCTACCTATAATACATAGATTTGCCTTCTTGACTTGTTCTACTAAACCATTTTCATATGCAGATAGAAATATTATAAAAGAAATTTGTTAAAACTCGACTTTAAATCTCAAAAGATAAACAGCCAGAAATTCAAGGTTTACCTGAAAAACATGTTCATATTTATAACATGCTCTCACCTTCTAATAAGGGGAATTTTATTGGCCCAGTTGTTGAAGGATCCAGAGAGGTAGACCTCCTTTCCATCTCCTTTCCAGCGAAAGACTGTTGGTCGTTCCAGAGTTGGTGCTTTGTCATCTGATTCTAAGTCTTGCTGCCAAGCAAGGAACTCCTCTTTCTCTAAAGGTGCCTGAAATGCATATCATACGCAATAACCCCTGAGCAAGGTACCGTCCCTACAAGCTGCTCCCCGGGCGCCCAATGGCAGCCCACTGCTTCACTGAGTGAATGGGTTAAATGCAGAGAGGAATTTCCCCACGGGGATCAATAAAGTATACATTATTATTATAAAAGACTACTGTTTATCTACACGGATTAGAGTTTGAAGAAATCTACAGGGCCAAGAAGGCTATAAATTCTACCTGATATGCGGCCCTGAGAGAGCAGAGCAATTTACCTTTATGTCCTCTCCATGAAAAATATCAGCATCCTCTGGGCTATCCATGAGGATTTTTGGCCTCTCGCCCTCTTTGATACCTCGGCTGTCCCTCCGCTGAGCCTTCTCCCCGTGGCCCATTGCAGCCCTCTCACTGCTTGTATTCCCCATGGCTTTGTCTTCTTGCAGGCTGTTACAAGGTCACTGCAAGTAGAGTTGATTCAGCTGTGTAAGGAACAGAAGAGACTACATAACACCTTACAGATTTATTTACAACTGCTAAAGGCTTACTGTTAAAAATGTTGCTTTTTAGGCCTGCAACTCTGAAAAGGGACATTTTTAGGTACCAACACTATTTATAGTGACTTCTACAATAGAACAAGCTGAATCATGTGGGCAGACTACAACTTTTACATTTCTCAGTGTATCATACTGAACAACTATGAGTTCCTTTATTGACTCCAAAACAATCCCTGGGACGTTATTACCATATACCTTCTATATGTTTCAGTGTCCCACCTGAACAGATGCATTATCAAGGTTCAACTGTCTTGTTATGTTAGTTTAAATGTGATCCTAATAAAACACGTCATTCAGCATGATACCTAATTCCTCTAAAGGATCAGTGTATTTGTTTGAGTATACCATTCTCTCTGGAATATATTTACATTACTGCAGGTCATTTATAGGCCTATATAAATATAACACTGTTCCTTACATTTTTAGCTTACACTCAGTTATTTACAATATAAAAATAAAATTACAGAATAAAAAACAATTTTCTAGTCAACACTCTGAACACACTTTGTTGTTCTTTTACTCATAGAACAATATCATGGAATCTGCACTGCCTGCTGTGTCAGTACAGACAAGGAGAGGTAACACAGCCTTGTCAAAAGAACAGCAGAAACCATATTTACAGTAATGGATTACTTATTATTGACCTCATAATGTTACACAATGAAATAAAACTCTACATGAAACACTCCCACAAGTGACCTTGGAGTTTGTTTTTTTAAGTCAAATGATGATTTACTGATTTACTGTCATGATATCTGCCAGTTTACTTTACTTGAATTACTATGAAACTGTATTTGGAAATACCACTGAATGGGAGTGTTACTGGAATACTCCAGTACTGTGCAACATGAAAACACTCACATTTCAGTTTCCTTAGAATAACTTGGCTATTTTTGGTTATATGATGATATTTATGAGAAGACGATGTCTAACAGGTGCGTACATGTATGCGCAGCGTGTTTTGCTCTTATCAACACCGTGTTTACATACTAGCATCAAAGGCTGTGACATGCCTGCGGTTATGTTAGCTCATCTTAACGTCTAAGCTCCATTCCCACTTCCTGTGGCCTTATACTCTAAATCGCTTATAACAAATAAACGCCAAAGAAGCTATGAAATTACACCGTTACTAAAGCTAACATTGGGTAACCTACTAGCATGTGTAGCCCAAACCTGCTACCTGCTTCGACTTAAAAGGTGACACCAACTAATGAATGCAAACACCGATAAGAAACGTAGGGTTGTTTTGTTTACCTGAGAAACGCTTGCCTTCGTAGATATCGATGTCGACCTGTCAGCTACCTTCCATCCCACACGAAAACAAAAACATTTGATCCTTCTAGCAGAACCCGGCCCATGTTGCGCATGCGCACATCATCAAAATGCAAAATATTAATGCACCCTGACCTCGTGAAAAGCAAAACATAATCCACCACTACTACCGTCGTTTATTGTCTCATAAACTGCTCTTATCCATAATAAGTCTGTTGGTTTAATGTTCGACTATTATAACCTTTTACAATTTAATTCTCTATAATGACAGAGGTAATGTCACGTACTCAACACTAGATGGAAGAGTGGGTCAAGTAGCCTGCAATGTGGGTCAGTACAATGGATATAGAGTTGTGTTTAATGAGCCAGTAGAAGGATGAGACTTTTTTTTTTTTCTTTAATGCAGCTTACTGCCATCCTTGTGCAACATTTGCTATATTTAAAATGCACATAGCAATCCTTCAAATCCATAGATAAACACAGATGCAGATTCTTCTTCTTTCAGCTTTGATGATCCGCAGACTACCTGCCTCCAATTTGTCATATCCCTAGCATCCTTTGATACAACAACCCTCTGCATAGTCACCTTCACTACATCCATGAATCTTCTCTGTTGTCTTCCGCTTTTATGCTGGCTTGGCAGCTGCATATTTAACATCATTTGTCCAATATATCCACATATCCCTCCTGTGCACATATCCAAACACAGCCTAACCCTGAGCTGTACTCATTTCTAATCCTTTCCATTCTGGTCACTCCAAATGAAAATCTTATCATCTTCAACTCTGCCAACTCCAGCTTTGCCTCCTGTCTTTTTGTCAGTGTCAAAATCTCCAATCCATGGTCTACATAAATATAGATGCAGATACTGATAGACTATTGTAATAGGTCTAAATATGATATGCTTATACATTGTGTTTCATACCACCAGTTAGGCTAATGATCTCTTGCAGCCAGTGACAGTGCTTTGGGCAAAACTTAGACTGCTGGTATAACAAAAACACAGCAGCTTTATCCTATCCCTGATATTTATTATGAATTTGTTCCTTGGTATAATTGCCTTTAACACATTTCACAGATGTAATATGTGGAATCAGATCCAGCTGTGAGAATGCCTAATACGGTCACCTAAATAATTGTTTGAATTCAAAGCCATGCTTCTGTGATGATTAAAATATCAACGCCCTGTAGAGATAAAGAGATAGAGACGAAGCAGCAAATCACCAGTCCTTGTAAGGCAGCCCGATCTAACTGTTGGACAGTGTGAAAACTCATTAGGCTGCTGTGGTGGCAAGCACCCTGAGCGGTACTGTGGTGTCTGTGCGCCTGGTAATAAAAGAGAAAAAGCAGGGAAAGAGAAGGTGCAATTAATAACATCAAAAAGTATTCAGATTTAGCTTTAGTAAAGTGCATTTATTATAAGTCATACAGTAACAGCGCACTGTGTTGCCACTTGTGACACAGCAAATGGATTGTCATCATTTTTATTAACTACACATTTTTATGTTCTGTTACTTCTGCAATACAAGTGGAACATTTAACAGCAAATGCAATACTTTTTGCTATTAATGTTCGCTCCCTGTCTGTTGTTATTGCACCTCATGGGGTACATTTGTGTTACAGTATCTCCTGTTAGCAGAGTCACACAAAAGTGCAACAAAAGCTTTAAAAAAATCCTTTAATGTTTGTTTGCCCCCTCACCAACATTCCCTAACTTTATCAACTCTCATTTTTCTTAAAGTTTGACAGAGATTTAAAAGAGTTAATGATGTCCACCCCCAATGGCACAACAGCATCCTCGAGACACAGGAGGTAGAGAAAGCTGTGCAGCCTTTTGGCACATAATGAGATGCTAAGGCTCTTTTTTTTTTTTAATGTCCAGTAGAGATGTTTGAGCTGAGGGGAGGTGGGATTTCGCTGGACCGTTTTAAAAGAGAAGAATTTACATTTTCACAAGGCCCTGTTATCTGTGCATGTTACAGCAGGCACGGCCCCAAATTACAGCCATGGCCAGCCACACTTGACTGCATCACACAGATGTCGATCCGCATGGGGTGTTCAATTACAGAGATTTAATTTTTCCCTTCACAGCTTACGCCTTGTTATAGCCAGCTTTTGTTGGTTTTTCCTCAGCTATATTTTTCAAAGATGCCAAAACAAAACAAACAAACAAACAAAAAAAAAGCATGAGCCAAAACTTTAAATGCATATTTTTGTGCAGTGGACAAATGCAACACTTTTACTGAGTACTTCAACACTGAATCAAATTAGCTCAAGAGGGAAAAAAAGAAAAGAAAAAATTAAAAAAGAGCAATGGCTGTACTTCCTGGAACCAGACGACTGTAATTGGCTCATGTCAGATGCAGAGACTGAGTTGGCTCCAAGGAAAAAGTTGGCTGTGCTGGTGGAAGTGGGATGTGAATTTTTTGCTTACATGCGGAGGATGATCTAAAAATGGCATTGGAGAAATAGAGTTGGATGGTATGGATTTTGATGTGTTGAAAAGGAGTTGGCAAGTATCCCCACTGAGGTCTCGTCTTGTTTTTCAGTGAGACTGGAGTGTCTTGTGTCTGTATTCCCACGTATGCAGATGACCTTCATATCAAACTCTACAATAAGGCATTGCCACTGATACTCATTATCACCAGAAAAATTAAACCTAATAGTTGCCAAACTGGAACTCACCACCTATTTAGAAATCCTGCATTGGCACTCAAACCAGTCTGTGAACTCCATGAAGAAACTGTGCGCTGACATTTTACTGCTGCTCTCCTCTGGCTCTGCCTCCCCAGAGCTATGACCGCACTGCCACACTTGTTTACCATTACTCATCCCTGCTGAGTGAAGCCATCACACAACAGCAGCCGTCCGCATCACAGCACCTCTGCCAGCAGCTGGCCCTGTTACACTCCCTGTAGGACACGCCAGATAACCTTTGTACTGAGCTCCTCTGGATCACACACATGGGGAGAGATGACTCAAAAAAAAAGAAAACCCAAAAACGGTTGTTTTTTTGATAGTCTTATAGGCTCACATCTGTGCATAACACATTTGGCACACTTATAGACTAGTAAGCGAAAAATGTCCTTTTTTAAAACGCTAACATTCAAACATGATGGCATAGAATCATCTCACTATCATTAACTGAAAGGTAAAGCGCTGTTACAACAACCTTATTTGTTTTCTTTTGAAGACGTACTTTAAAAAAACAGGTCATAACTACAGTATAGAGGTTACTGCAGACACAATCAAACAAAAATCAAACAAAAGTCAACTGTGCAGTTGCTGGAGGCAGTTAGGAACAAATTAATACACCATCAAAATGTATGTATTTATTTATGTAAGCAAAATTTAGATGCACTCAGGAACATGCCATGGTTTATCTACTGTACACAGCATTGGATTACTGGTTGTTATTGATTGAAACTGTAACAAAAATGGAAAATACAAAAAACAAACCCACAATCATCTCCCTATAAAACCAAACAGTTTGGATTTTAAGAGGTAATAGCTTAGTTTGCATGTTTTACATTGTTGGATCGGTAAATTGGCCATGCATCCTGTCATCATTTGATTTGGTCTAAGAAAAGTTTAACTTGACTGACAATGGGTGAAAAGCAGGATAGTCCCTGAACAGGCAGCAGGGCAGACCACTACAATCCACGCTTTAATTTATTTATACTTCTTCTGCTTCTACCCAATATGACACTGATTAAAGGAGAAATAGATATTTTTATACCATTCACTGCTTCGAGTTGCTGTTTCATGCTTAAAAGAAAGTGATGTCAGAATTTCTGCTTTGCTTTCAGCTCTTTTCGAACAACTTTTCAACAATCTTAATTTTTTGAGCCTTTGTTTCAGCAGAAAAAAAAAGTACTTAATCATAAGCTGAATATCCCAAATGACGAGAAGTCTGCACAAGAGGGCTTCAAACAGTCTTTCTTATTAGCACGTTAATTTGTGAGGCTATTTGGGCGGGATAACCTTGAATTAATTCAGAGCTCAAGTTTCACATTTGACTCAGCATTTAATGTAGCAATTAGCCTGGTCAAGAAGATCATCATTGAATCTGTTATGAAACAATTACATAACATCCTCATCCAAATGATTTCACTCCCACGCTCGCTTGCTCTCTCCGTTTTGCCTTTTCTCTCTTTCTACTGCTTGTGTGTTTGTCACCTACAGTTAGTTTGAACAATCTGACCTTCAGTTTAACATCTGGGTAGATGTAACTGCTGGACTCTGTTCTATTACTAACAGATAAAAGTAAAAAGCCTGAGGACAACAGGGAAGCTACAGGGTCTGACAACTATTTTACTGTATATTTTTCCTTCTCTATTTTTACCACCTTTACTTTCTGAGGCAAATTATGCTCTCTTTTCAATCAATATATGGAAAGTCCCTCAGCACAAAGAAGGTATAACCACTTGTAGGTATGAGAGAGTGTTGTTTTAATTTTAATTGTGTGTAGGTGAAAGTTCCAGTGGTCATACACTTAAAGGCAACACTTAGTTTCAAACTGCTCCATGAAGGGCCACTTCTGAATGTTCTACCTTCTTGACCTCCATGTTGTATATTGAGATTTTATGGTTGAGGTTTTCAGGGAAAGCCTCTTTATACTCCATGAAATGTGTAATCGTCGCAGTCATAGCTTTGTTGATGTTGCAGCAGTTCTATCCTGTCATGCTGTCTGCTCCAGCTGCTTGGAAAAAGAGTGCATGAGGCAATCAAACAGAGTCTGATAAGTGAATTTTAAACAAGTGTAAATTCAGTGCTACTCTATTGCTGTGTTACGCTTGTCAAGCTTTTCATTCTACCATTGCACAACAATGGCTATTCAATTTCACACAGAAGTAAACAAAAGCAGTCTCATTTCTCACCCACAGCAATGGATGCTGTCAGATGCAAACGTGTCTGAAGCATGCAGATTTTTTAGGGTTTTTTTTAGCAAATGCAACTAGCTAGCATAAGCTACACCGGCCCAAACATTGTGTCTTTAAATGTCTGGTTTCAGATAAACCCCAGAAGTCACATCACACATTACATTATACTAAAAGAATGACAATAAAGCTACCAGTTCCAAATCAAACATCAGTACATTGGTAAAGCAGTAGCAGTAGTATTTCCCCTTTTAAGATAATCCTTGGATGATTTGAAAGCTTATGAACAATACAGAATTTTGAGTTTGATTTGCATGTAGTGTGTTTAACTGTGCCAGTAAAGGGCAATTTCAAAATGAGAAATAGGCTTACCATTGAGTTTATACTCATTTCCTGATGCTGTGTAAATCTGCACTTTCTAAACAATTCTGCAGTAGTGAGGTGATCTCCTCACTCCAGACCTGAACAGTTTTAACAGCCGATCTGATTCTACAGATTAGTTCTATATTATGGAGTCATTGCCAGTGAAATGTGATCCAACAGACAGAGGGCAAAGCCTTGTGTGCTTCTTTAATGTTTGTGTAAATTTGGTCCAGATTTTTATTTTTTGCCTTTTGCTCATTTGAGTACAATAAACTCAGTCATCTTCAAGAAATCAAGTCTTAGATGAATAGACCTTTTTGATATGGCATGTTATCCTGCTAGAAATGGCAATCAGAAGATGGGTAGACTGTTATAAAGGGACAGGCAGGCAGTATTGTTTAAACAATACTCAGTTGGTATTGAGGGCCACAAAGTGTGCTTAAAGAATACCCCACTCCATTACACTACCAGAAGCATCCTGAAAAAAATGATACAAGGCAGAACAAATCCCTGGTTTCATGTTTTTATGCCAAAAATTCTACCATCCAGATGTGGCAGCAGAAATCAAGACTCAAAAGTGACATCTTTTCCAATATTCTATTGTCCAATATAAGCGAGACTGCAAATTGTAGCCTCAGTTTCCAGTTGTTAGCTGGCAGGAGTGGCCCCCAATGTGGTCTTCTGTTGCTGTAGCAATTCTGTGTCAAGGTTTTGATATGTTGTGTATTCATCGATGCTCATCACTATACCACTGGTTACTGTAGCCTTCCTATCAGACATGGTCATATTGTTAGTTTTATTTTTGGTTTATTTTTATTATTTTTTCCAATTAATATTTGATCTTTGATTTGAGCATTGTCCATTCCATTTAATATAGTTTGTTTTAAAATGTAAAAAACCTAAATCTGTAAAGTTTTAATTATATTTGCTGATACTTTGAAAACAAAGCAAAAGAAAAAAATATGGCAAACACTATGGAAGCATTTCAGCACTGCAACACATTATCGCTCATACCGCACAATTTGATTTAATTACCATACTTTATTTACTTCAAAAGAACCCAGCATAAAACCTCCATTACATGGCATAAACACTACATAATGTCCTATTCATTACAGTAGGTTTCTAGTGATTCGGGGGCAGGTTCACGTGCCTTAAAATTATCGTGTAATCTGTTACATTATATAATTTCATCTCGTTTTCCATAGCAGTTTTTAAAAGAGTGCTTCTGCATATTAGCAAAGGACAAACATTTCCACCAGATCTCATAGTCTTTCAGTACAGTGATTATGTCACAATAGTCCAACTACATCTCATTCCACAGTGCAAATAATGACATTAGAATACGAGGAGTGGCATTTTACACCTTGTTATAGTGCAGCTCTGAGAGAATAACAATACCAAAATGCACTATATGGCAGTATATACATGTCACTTACAGGGTTAGCTTTCTTTAACATCCCTTTTCACAGTTAGTATTTTCTTGAACACAGATTCTTGGGTGAAATGGAGAAAACAGAGGATACATCATAGGATACAGGAATAAATACATCTTTTTAATGCATGATAATTTATACTTGTATGTATAGCAGTTCTCTTATAATGTATGCAGATAGCTTTCAATGTTGTTTGGTATATGTTCTGTTAATGTAGCTGCGTGGTTAATCTCCTCCCACAAATCAAACAGTACCAGAAATTAATTTGCATTTGCTTCTGTGTGGTGTGATTAACAGTTTTAATGGTGCATAACACAATCCCATTTCAGTTGCGTGGCGTTATAATTAGGACATTTTGGGGCCCAAAGGAAAGAACACGTGAAAGAGTAGAAGCCCAACACCCTAATGTGCCCACCCAGGTGTCTTATGGGGCTGTAGAACTGTAGTGTCTAGGCTGGCTCATGTGATCCTCCTAGGTGCTCATCTGACTGTGCGTGATCACTTAAAGTTTCAGAAATATCACCAGCTGATTAGGTTGTGAGTGGGTTGTTGTCTTACTTGTTCTAGCTTTCACATTTGTTGGAAGCTGTCAGGTTTTGGAGTGGGGACCTGTGACAGCTGCTGTCACTTGCGTCTGTGGTGTGTCAGTCAGCGTGCATTGTCAGTGTTGTGGTGTTGAGGTGATGCAGAGGAGGAGAGATTCTGTGACTGGCTTGATCTGCTACCTCATTGCTTCATCCAGTTCTCTCACTTGCCATCCTCATGTCATTGTATAAGCATGTCTATCTTCCCTCACTCAACTGTAGACTATAGGGGTGCATCCTCCGTCTCTCACTCCCTCTGCTGAGTGCAATAGCGGATCCTGGACTATAGAGGCAGTCTGATGTGCATGGCAGAACTATTAGGCCGTGCAGCCAAAATATAGATGCCACTCTCCCTCAGAAAGTCTGCCCAGGTCGCTGGCCTGTGTAAAAGAAAGTTTAGTTAAAAATGTTTGATTGTTGAATAAATTAAATTAATCCTGTTTGCTGATAGTGATGCAGTTATATTTCTATACAAAAAGAGCCAGCAGTTGTACATCTTTGTAACTGCAAATGAATGTCATGAAATAATACACCACACGCCAATAGGAGTCATCCTGGCACCTCACTATAGTGAACATAAGATCTATAGTTTTTGATCAGTCCTACTGTATGTACTTCACTTTGTATGACCATGAACTGCATAGCAGTATTTTCTCAATACTGCTATTGAGCAGTATTGAGAAAACGGCGCTATTTTCTCAATACTGCTATGCCCAGCTGATAATGGTCCTTTTAAGACATTTTTTCTGGCACCTTTTTGCCTCTATTTGATAGAACCGTGGAGATTTTTCAGACAGGAAGGTGGGAAGAGTGCATGAGACACCAAGGGGTCCTGGGTTTGAACTGAACCAAGGCCCCTGCATTGGGCAATGTGGCATATAGTCACACGCTCAGGTGTCCTTAATAGCAATTTGATACACGTAACGATGGAAAAATCAGATGTTAGTGTGGGAATTTTAATTAAAATTAATGCATACTTGCACACTATGGTCTTTGAAAAAAATAAATACTTACAAATGAAGTTATTGCTATATTTAATATAAAACCAGTTAGACCTCTACCTAAGAAACTTTCACTAGTTGGTATTCATCCTAAAGCACTACCTACCTGAAGGGCTTGCAAATTGGCTGCAATTATTGCAAAAATGTCACAAAAAGTCTGAAAAGTCATGATATGGCAAAGAGGATTCACCCCAACTTCTTGGCGACAGCTTAAAAAGTGAATTTGAAGTCATTTGCATTGGAAACAGAGCTTGCAGCAGGAAGTAGGCAGGTCACATCACTGTCCATGCTGCAGCCTTTTGGGCTGAGTTGTTTCACTCAAAATTATTCCTACATTTCTGCCCAAGAAAGATTTTTACCACGAGTACTACTCCAAGGTCACAATGGACATGTGTAGGCTGGTGAGAAGCATGAGGTAGGTACTGTAAAATATTTACTGCAGGCTTTTAAGCTTCCCTGTAAGAACTTCAGAAATTGGCATCTACTAAAATCTTTTATATACACTTTCCAATAACTCATCACAGACAAATATTAAAAAAAAGCAACAAACCTGCCGTCGTCATTCTTGCTTCTTTCACTGCCAGAGCTGGCTGGACTGCTCTCACATATGGGGCCAACATGACTTATACTGTACCAAAGAACAAATGTCAAAAATCAAGTGGCAGTCAATGAACAACAAGACAGCTGCCATTGCCTAGCAGAAAAAAGGAAATAGAAGTTAAATCATCATATTATGATGAACGTGGCAGCACTTATGTTGGTCTTACTGGAAAATTGGAACATCCTAGTTTTGTCATCATTATTTCAAGTCTTAAGGCTTTAAGCTGAATTTCCATCAACAATATGGATATTATTCCATGATTAACCAATTATCTGTGATAGACTTGTGACCTGTACCAGGTATAGTGCAGTCTGAATGTGTGGAGCTTGGTTACACAGTATCCCTTAATTTAATAAGCTGATGATGAATGATTAGCCATTTATTTTGTCTCCAAAATGTAAGAAATGTGTTTATATGATGAAGAAATGCAAACCATTTATTTTCTTAACTAGCTTATCTAATTTTTTTTTAAAGATGCATTTTCCTCCAGTCAGCAAATCATTTAATGCAGTCCTTTCCAGGCAGAGAGATTTGTTTGATGGCATCAGCTTTTCCATCCAAAATCAGGACGTTCGCACAAACATTAGATTTAAAAAGCAAAAGTAAATCTAAGATTCAATACAAGACAGAAGTTTAGCAAGTCCTTTTTAGAGTGAAGCCATATAAAATATGGTTCTTAAAATATTGCAACTGCTTATTTCATGAGGCTCTCTCCCACAAGTATGAGTCAATTTTTAATACTTTGGTGTCAGAAGCTCTTCTGATAAATTCTGATGACTTGGTGAACAAATTCATTTTACCTTTTACACCATAGCATGTGAATTTCTGCAATCCAAGGGAGCAGAGTTTTGATTCATTTAGTATATTTACTTTTTAATCAGCACAAATGCTGTATGGTTGTACTACATAGGCCCTAATGGACACTGTGCTCACCCAACTTCCATGCATGTGCTCTGAAAAGTAAGACTTTTCAAGAGAAGCTCTCCTAAGGAGAAGAAAGATTTCTTTTGATCCCTATAATTAAAGGCCAGACTGAATATTACCCATGTCTCTGTATAACGAGAACTGATCATCTCAGTCTCCTCATTAAACTTCAGAGATTCACGTGTCTTGGTTGCTTTACATCCAGAAAGAGCCACTTTTGAGTTTCTCCTTCCCTTAGGCCCCTTATGAAGCAAGGGTTAAATTGTACATTAAATCTAAATCGAGGATGTTGAAGTGAGGGGAAAATAGACAAGCCATGCAGTGCTGAGTCACACTCACCCACAATTCATAGGAGAGCAGAATCCCATGAGTCTGTGGGGGAATGCCGAATAGGTGAGAGGGATGGAATGGTACAGCATAGATTTGACAGCACAAGATATCAAGTGGTAAACGAGCGCATGCAGGCACATTGTGACAGTGATGGAAAGCGCATTTATTACGGTACAAATCTGAGGACATTTCAGTACATTTTTCCTGACCTGCAGTCGAGTACGTCTGCATGGGGCACTTACATCTTTAACATGCGGAAATGATCTGAACACTTATTCGACTGATGCACATCCACGGTAAGACGAACAGAAGTAACCCCATCAGAGATTTTCCTTTCATTATTACCCTGATGGGGTCGGTCAGTGGTTACAACACTGTCAATTTTCCATTCATTATTCCATCTACTGGGGAAACTAGTTGGGGTTCCTCACAACTTTAACCATAAATAAAACTTCACTGTATTAAGGGGACACAAAAACATCAGTTGTGTAGTTCAGTCAAGCAACAAACTGCTTGTCTCGAGGTTATGATTGCGTTTGTCAGAGAGCCTTGTCAGCTTGCATTTTGTATTGTTAGACTAGATTGCATTATGTTGTGAGACATATCTAATACCGTGTCTCAACTTTGATGCAGTCTCACATGAAGACTTGCAAAAGGCAATTTATCCATGTTTATCCACTGTGCCCATGTCAGGGCTAGAAACTTAGGACTCATACTGACATACTGACAGTAAAATGTTCTGTATTTAACAGCATACATAAAGGAAACATTAGCTCGCCTTTGATGTACATGGAGTTATTTTTCAGTTTAAATATTTTTGATAATATTGAAATGTGCTACATTTAAGAAAAAGAAAAGACCTAGAAAAACATTTAAATTCTAGGGACTCTTGCCATTTTTCTTTTTCAGTGTTGCAAGCAGCTATTGCATTGTGCATCTGTGACTGTGCCAAAATAATTTCTTTGAAGTCCTGAGTCATGTTTTCACTGAGCTAAAGGGAAACTGAACTGAAGAGCTTCTCTGCACCAGGACAAAGAAATATTACACCCCAGTCCCGTTACAGTCCACACTTGCTGTCATGCATTGTCAGTGGCAACACTGACATTTAGTTTATTACTTAACTCATTGTGGGAATGGTTATGAGAAGAAACCACAGTGGATATTTTGACCCTGCACAAATTTGGGACTTTCAGTCCAAGCAGATTTTCTACAGTGGCCAGAAAACACGTCACATAAATGCTCATCTTAATCCAAACACTTAAGAGGGACAGTTGTTCAAACCTGTGTCAGTTTTTACTGTAAGAATAATATTTGTCCATTTCGGTGACTTATTTGATAATCAATATTCTCCTCATTATCTTGGAATGAAAGCATGATGAGATGCAAATTATGTAATCAGCAAATGCTGCACTAGGAAGAGTACTGGATGTCTGCATTAACTGACATTTCTCATCCATTTCCGATGTTATCATAATCTTTGCCGATTTGCATATAATAAAAAAAATATTGACAGCAAGTCAATTATGGAGAAGTTCCATTGTTATAATTAATTATCTTTATGGAAATGTACATGATTAACATTACTGTGTAGCAAGAAAAGCTTTCCTACAGTGTAGATGTCTTGGCAGTTTGGATTAGCTATTCAGAGTTTT
>VUQG01045286.1:19712-30427 GCA_015106755.1 Etia nguti | reverse complement strand
AATCAATCACATCATTCCTGAGCCCATGCAATGATTTCCATGACAGAATCAAGGCTGTTTATTAATGTAGTGCCATCTGAGGCTTAATAATCAATGGTATCCAATATTAATTTCGGCATCCCAAAGATTTATCAGTATTCTCAGAAGCTCTTGATTATATTATGATTTATTCAAAGTTGTAACCATGACGTTACCATTTATATTGAGGAGCAGCATTTTATACTATTGGCTATAACACAGTTCTGTTAGAGAAAAAAAAAAGAAAATTAAGTTGGCTGACAGCTAAACAAAAACTCAATTCTGTGCAGCTGAGTTGAGCTGCATACTCAGGTGATAAGTCTTTCTGAGTCCAACGTCACAAGGTACTCCTTACACTCCTTTCATCCCAGGGTGTCAAATATTGCCATTCCGTCTGACGTAACTGGGATCACAGAGATACGCACAAGCTGCGCTTTGGCATCTGTGCCTTGGTGGATCAGCGGTGGCAATACAGTATGCCAAGACCTAACAGTCTACATGAAGAGGTAGGAAGGGTGGCAATGATAGTGGTATAAGTCACAGGCTGGGAAGCTTGTGTCCTGTTCAAGTCCTTTGTATTCTGCACTTCATTGCATCGACTTTGTGTTCAGTTGCGGGCTAGTTTTATTTCAAGCTCTTTTTTATAACTTAAACTTTCACTTGCTGCTTGATTAAAACCTCCCACCATTAACCCTGCATTTTCACATGATCCAAGGCATCACAGCGCCAGCATTGTGCTCATCTCCCAGCACAATGCTTTCAAATAAATATCTATAATTTAACTCTTTTTCAAAGCCCTTATGTAAGACTGATTGCATTAAAAATTCTATATCATAAAACTAATTAAGACAATTTAAATTGAAGCTAGACATCTCAAGGTTAATCTCATGCATTAACATAAATGATGAAATATATTGTAAGATGGGAAAGAGTATGGCATTTAAAGAGAACTAATCAGTCGGTGTAGTTTAATTCAAAATGTTATCATATTGTGTGTTTAGATAAAAGATTATTGTGGCAGCATTCTTAAGACACACCAATATTTTTGTTTAACAGGTATCTTGTTTCTGTTCCCCAAGTGCCCAGACCTTTTATGCCCTGCCATCTACAGTTTGCATACAAATGATTCCCTAAACTTCTTCCAATTATCCCTGTAAGTGGCATGTGGTCTACTCACCTCACATTGCAGGACTGCGAGTCTTTCTTGAGCTTGTCGAACCAAGACTGCTGAGCTTGGCGGCATTCAGCTCGTGTGATTACACCATCTTTATCCAGATCTAGACCCTGAAACACTGACCTTGCAGTGTCTCTCTCCTTGGCAGTTAACAGACGCACCAATGAGTTCTATAAAAAATAAAATCCAACAAGTGTAAGAATAGCATTTACCTTTTAGTGATTTAAACAGCTATAATTCAGTAAAATTGACACTTTAGGGCTGATCTTAGACATTCTTGGTCATTTCCTGTTACACTTTGACTGTCTGACATATTCTGCCTACATTGCTCCATCCTGTACTACCCGAAAGTCTCAGACAAACTTCAAATTTAATCTCTCAAACCACAATCTGGGAACCATCAGCTAGTCTGCAGCCTTAGCCTCTGGGGGGGGATAACCAGATGGGATAATGGATTTCCATTCATCACGCTCCATCCTCAGACATTGTTTATGCATGAAAAATAAATTAAAACAAAAACCTAAAAATGTGCAAAAATAGTTACAGTAACCGTTAGCTTCAAGATTGCATTTAGGAAAATGTAACCCCCCATTTTCCACACAGTACTAGAGCACAAATATGCTCGTCATTAGAACTGACTCCAAGCTATATACAAAAGGCAGGTCCATTGCATACAGACTTCATATGCAAATACCTGTTTATAGAAATTAGTCAAGCCAAAAACAAGAAAGAAAACTCATTGTCAAGGGACAATAAAATGAATAATTCAGCTGTTGGATGCAAACCAATTTTTGGGGCATTTTTTGCCTTTCAGTTAGTTTTTAGATTCAGACTGAAAAATTAGATCTTTTCATCAACAGCTACAAAGATTATTGCTTAAACACTCCCTCAGTCTGTAAAATTTAATTACATTTATATATGCATTTTCTCTATATGAGAAGTAATAGAGTATTGAGTGCAAGGTTTTTGGAGGTATAATTAAAGTGTTCTACAACATAAGACTCATCGGGGCTATGTAGGCCATGGCTGAGTGTAAACCCAAACAAGAGTTATGGTAGCGGAACAAGACAGTTCACGGTCAAGTTTAAAAAAATGTGGTGCCGATTTATCCCAATTATCTTGTTTCCTTAATCCACTACTATACCTCTGTGCGAAACTTCCTTAACACTGCCAGAGACTCAAAATAGAGGAAGTCCGACCACTCGATGTGTCCCTTCTTCTCAGGATCCAGTGCGGCAAACTGGGCCAAGACTTCCTCTTCTTGCTCATCAGTCAGGTCCTTTTCAAACTGCTGCTTGGATACAAAGTGGCGGTACTGAAGCAGCTCATCTGACACCAGGCACGACTCTATAGCAGCAGGGAACAATTCATCACACAGGTCCTAATTAGTCACCTGGCAGTCTTCAAGATACATTATCTTATGGTGAGTCATTTTCAACAAAACCAAAAACACCCTACCAATGACTTCCATCCAGCAAAGTCACAGCATACTACACATTTCAAAGACTGGGTGGAGGGCAAATGCAGTTTCTCAAGGAAACAATGTTGTGGGCAGTAAATGTCTTTGAGGTGACCACATAGACCAGACAGGTGCTCAAGATGTCATCCGAGATCTTTGTTTTTAATCACCATGCATTCTGGACATGTACAACCAGTTGTAAACCAATACTGCAAAGGCAGTACCGATTTGGATCTTATAGCAAATTGAGTCCCATCATCTTGAGAATACAATAGGTTTTCGTTAAGGATATTCATTTTTTAATATAATCAGATCTGCAAACTTTGCACCAAGTAACACTGCTATCCCTTACAGTATATAGATAACACATTAAATATTAAAGTTCTTGCATGGACAGTGTTACTACCATCTACCCAAACAAAATATCTTTAACCTGTATTCAGTAGCTCACCAGGGATGATCTTGCATTGCTTGAAGGTCTCCATGAGGCTGTACATCTCTTCTTCTGTTAGAAGTAGATTGAGATTGTCCTGCAGGAAGAGATGTATGGGAAGAGCAGAGCGCTACCCTTAATAAACCGATGCTCATGCAGTCTCTTTTACAGTCAATTGGCACGCTGGCACTCTTGATAAGAGAGTATGCTTAAATTGGTCCTTGGAAAGTCTTTACAGGAGGTGAGATGAGGCCAGAGTATTGCGCTTTGTAACATGATGTTTAGACCATTTCTTTTATCACAAGTGGCACCCGACTTTATGGATGAACATGGTATGCTCAAACTAGTCCTTGCAATTAGCTACATGTGTGCTTTGAATAATGAATCCATTTCAGTGAGTGTTTCCTGGATAATTCATGTAATGTGGCTTTTATGTCACTCTCCATAATGGCGTAATAATAAAAAGAAATAAAAGAATGTTTTCCAGATTTTAGGTTCAGAATGACTTATTTCATAAATTTTCCTTAAACAATATTAGCACTTAAATTCATGTGTCAACAAAAAGCAATTCTGCTTTAATAGGGGAAAAGACATATGCACATTGTTTTTGTTTTTAAATTAACAGATTTCCAAATATCATATTAAAATAGTAGATGGTTAAATAATAAATTGGCCAGAGTAAACCAGAGCTGGAAAGACATGAAACCAAAGATGTGCAGAATAGTTAATTTCAGCAGAAAAGATGCCGATTTTAATATCTATATTTCATTTTATACATTATTCATCGCATAAGTGACGTGATGAAACTTTAATCTCCTTGGGATTATTGAGGTAAGACTATTCTAGTTTGTTTACATGGTCCTTGATCACCCTTACAATCTGTCAGGGCTTCACAAAAGGCACATTATGAAATCCAAATTAAATTCACAACCGCCCACACTTAGAAAAACAGATGAGAAAAAAAAATACCCTTAAGCTTGGCAAATTGAAGCAAATGGTATATGTAATAAGGGCAAATGAATAAAGCACAGATATGTCAGCCAAAAGTGATTAAAGTATGAGTTACTGTATAGCAAGTGTGTTGAGTGTTTCAGTGTCACTATCAGTCTTACTAACACTCCTGCCAGTATCTGCATTTCCCCAAATATAAACAGATGGCATGGTTAGTGTAAGAACAATGTATTCTAATATAAAAATAAGGTGAGTGCATTGCGCTGTGAAGAAAAAACCCTAGCCTCCCCATCCCACCTGCTGACAGTGACATCACTGCCACAAAGGACACTGGTGGGTGGTCAACATGGGCACATCTTAATTTTTCTTTTCCTTTTCAATTTATAATCAAGATCAAAGTAACTATCATCTTATCACCTTACTGGCTGTATTTCAAAACCAAATGTATGTATCACCCTTTCCACTCATGAGTGTGCTTGAACTGGCTCAAACACCCTCATGAGCTTGACATGGATAAGCAGTTAAGCACAGGGATGAAGGGAAGTATGGACAGTATTAAATGTATAATTTCATATTTACTACAGAAATTATGTGGCTCTATAAATATCTAAGAGCTGAAAGTGGGTGGTTCCACTTAAACAGTTAATCCCACTGACAAAGTTCGTCACTCAAAAGATCCTCCATTCATTGCACCGATTCATTCAAAAATGAACTATACATATCTGGTCTTGGTGGTCATTCCAGTCTGGGACACTCTGTCCTGTTTAAACTTGTGGCACTAGCTATACAATTTTAACAGGCCTATTAATGCAAAGTGTCTAAGCTGAGTGAGAGCTATGGCCAGACAGTGCAATAAAGCTCCGCTGGTGTCACATTGTAAAAACCTTTGTGCGTCCTTCACAATGTTTTGTACTTTTCTTCCAGTGTGGCTTTGTGTCCTATTGTATGTGCTATTCGGTTGTCCGTGCAGATATATTTCAACAAATGACAGCAGATTCTGAATCAATATCGTTTGAAAATCAGTTTCATTTGTCATCCGTCTCCTCTAAAGCACAGAAAATCAGATATGGGGTCCGAAATGCAAATCGCACTCTGTGCAAATTGCCTCCACCGAGTGGCTCGACTTCAATCCAGCACAAAGGCTGTGTGTGAAGTTAAATGCCATGTTTGTCTTTGGAGATTAGCAAAAACTGCTAATCCAAATTTTATTAAACTTTGTGGAAAAGGAAGAAGATATTAATGTGTGTGCTGTTCTAGGCAGGCTCCTGCTGTAAGATTTTCCCTTATGTTAGGTGTCAGAAACAATCATAATTTTCCCAATTAGAGAGGGCGGTGTCAATTTCACCAAATTTAATTTCATCCACCAACTTTTGCATATAAGAAAAACCCAAAGAGATGCTTCACTTATTGTATCGATATAGCTTACCGATATATCTACTCTGGGGTTGCTGCACCTTAATAAGTTTGTAATTAAACACTTTCCTGCAAGACTTTATACATCTTCATATCCATTTCTTTGCATGCATCTGTCATTCAAGGAGTCAATTAAAAATCAACAAGGGGGCGTGCAAAACAAATTGTGCTTTAATCATTAAAACTGTCCTTTTTGTGCATCTGTAAGCCATTATGTGCATCAAGCATTACCTTTAGTAACACCAGCTGTCTGCTGAGCAATAAAACTGCCCATCAGCTACAGATGCCTTTTACGATTGTGTCTACATTTGTCATCCAATTTAATGTTCAGAGGAAATTTAAAATAGATTTAAGGGTTTATGCAACATCTACTGGCAGCATCTGAAGAAGAAGAAAAAAAAAGAAGCTCTCTAGGAGACAAAAGGCCTCCAGGGAACAAGGTATAAAAATAACATTTCCTAATCTTATGCTGGCAGATTGCATAAATAGCTATCTGAGACTGTCCTGTTCAAAAAATAAAATGATAGCGCTGGTGATGTGTTATTGCAGACAGCTTTAAATAATCAGCAAGTCCTCTAAGAAGTTATAAATATTCTCACTGTCATAAACAGTATTTCTGTTACCAATGACTCTGATCACCGTGTGATGTGAAAGGATTACTTGTAATGCAGTCACTTTATGAGGTAGTAAAAGTATGAGAATCATTACCACATACCTAACTATGTGAAGAACTGAAAAGGTGGGAAAATACAACACAGCAAATACAATAAGCACAAACTGCAGTTTGCCACGTCTTAGATAAATGATTACTTATGCTGTCATCTCATCAAGATCAGGAGCCAAAAAACATTGCTTTAGAATCAGAATTGCTCTATAGAGCTTTTCCCTACTACACGTAACTTGTAACTGGGTGAAGTTATGAATTCATGAGAAATTATGAATAATCAATTTATGAATAATTAATCAAGTTACTGCTTTTGTTCCACATGCGTAAATGAATGCAACTCACGCTTTAGGAAAAAACATGGATCCTGTAGGTGACCCCATGTAACGGCACATATTTGTTGAATTGCTGGAAAGTTATGGACCATACAGACCTAGTTGCAAGCATCAAAGTGCTATAAAGAGGGGTCAGTTGTATGCACAGACCAACCCTTCTGAGTGACTGAAACTAAGCCACTATTGCAGTAGTCTACTTTGAAGATTGTAAATCCACTTTCAAGGGAACTCAGTCCATCTGCCAGCAGCAGCCTTTAGTGCCTGTGTGAAATTAAATGTCAGATATGACAGAAAGGGGTGTGTGTGGGGAGGGGGATTTGAAACAGCTGACTGATACACATTAACAAAATAACTGGTTTCTTTAGCTAGGAGGACTCGAATTTACAATTTAAATATAACACTGATCCAGCCCCCTCACTGAATTGTCTCCTTCCGCCTTCATTCCTCACACACTGAAGAAGCCAGCCAAAGAACGAACCTTTCAGCGCCCTCTCGCAGATTGTGTGAAAACATCCCTCTTGCACAACTTTGGCAAGTGATTTTGCTTCTCGGGGCTATGACGCCCTTACTCCGCTGTGAAGGGTCCTCCAGCAAAAGCGCTCTTCAGTTGTTTACGCTCGAATTAAACCAGATTGCATTATGCCTCTCACGGGGTCACCAGAGAGTCGTGGGTTTTGGCACTGGCACTGAATTTCTGATGAGAAGCTGCCGTTTGTTTTATTGTTCGAATTACAGAAAAATCTGCCAAAACATTGCCTCAGTTTATATGAAATCTAGCTGTAATAATCTAGACATGAAATTATGGAGACTTGCAATTTGTGAATATGATAAGTGCTTCTAACTATTGCCCGCCACAAAGTGGGATCAAATCCATCTCCATCATCATCTTCTATATAATGAGCTAAATGATATCGCCGCTTTTAGCCTATGCTCTGCAAATGCCTTTACACAAAAGGCATATTGTGGAATATTCCATGTGCAATCTAACTGCATGTAGAAAACCACAACCTACCACAAGACTGATTTTAACATGGCAGAAGCCACCGTTTTAACTATAACTTGCATATCTGAATTGCATTAACAAGCAGGAATTGAAAGCTGAAGGCAGCAACAGTTGTTGTCAACAGCTTTAATGACAACTGGCAAATTTACTCAGCTGTAGTTAATTAATTCCACTAAGTCACAGTCTGTGACACTTAAAGGAAACAGAGGCATCATTAACTGTATTAGTTCCACCTGAGCTTTTCCAGACATGACAAGTCATATTTGCTGTCAGGATGATACCTCAAGCAGCTACACTGAAAACCAGTCGATGCATTGTCACACCAGTAGTGTGACATTTCAATTGATTAAGCAGTTTGCATTTGTTACTATAACTTGCTCATTATGTTAGTAAATTATGCCATTATCAAATTTAACAAATTAATGTTCCACTTTACCCAACATATGTTTGTGGGACTGCAAGGGCATCAGAGATGTTGGGTTACTTGGTGATTCTAAATTGGGTGCAAGTGTGAATGTGACCATGAATGACTCTGCAATAGGCAGCTTGTCCAGGCTCTACCCTCTCACCCCATGACAACTGGGATAGGCTCCAGGTCCTCCACGATCCCAAACTAGACAAGCGGCTAAGTAGATGAATGGATAGGAGTTCAGATTCTTCTGAATGACTGGCAAATAAGAGCTGTTATTTTTTAATACTAAACTAGTTAAGCTTGTGAATACGATGCAAACATGACAAAAAAAGCCGAATTTCTAAGCGCTGAATGTTTTAGTGCAGTTGGTCAAGAATTCAGATTTTGAACACTGTCACATATGCTTGCAATAATGTTTAAGAAAAAGTTATATTATAGTTAAATTTGTTTTAGTTTTTTTAAAATGCAAATACTTGTACAAATCGATTTCATCCACTACGTGATGGTGGCAACGAGCCCCGACTTACACAATAGTAGCAGCTCCAGCCAGTAACCGTGTGGGCTGTATCTCTCATTTCCTGCAAAGCTTCAGCACGCAGGTAGCCCAGCTCTCTCAGGCAGCCATCGTGAAATACCCGAGTGCAGATCCTGCAAGGGTACAGGTCGTCAGCAGTCCACACCTCGCACACGTCACACATCTCATCGCTTCGGGGCTGCAGGAGAAAGATTGCATCAGTGACAGAGCTTTTTTTAAGTTTTACATGCATGTTCACAAAAATGTAGTCCCCTCCCTCCCCCATTTAGAAAAAAAAAATCTGATCACTGCAATTGTGTTAACATGTAGTTTCTAAACTTCCTGACCATTGCTTTATCTCACATCAACCAAAGCTCTATGTAACAGGTTACCAAGAAGAAATTAAGCATCAGTCCATCAGTGGTAGGAGTGTGGTGGAATTATATGTGGCATTATATAATGTAGTTTGTGTGGTGTACAGCACTTAACTGTCCATCTCAGGCTCAAATAAGGACATCACTACCTATGACACTGTCTAATGTGTTCAGTGTCGGTTTTTATCCAACCTCCCTGTAAAGTCAGCCAGGCTGCACTCGGCTGTCAAGTCAGGGGAAATGACTGCTGAATGCTTGGCTGCTTTAAACACAAAGACATTGCAAGTTTTCTTAGTACTTTTACACATCTATAAAAATGCTGCCAACTTCAGGGCCATAGACAAATCCCTCTTGTCATATTGCTCAGTCAGAGCTTATCTCTTATATGGTGCACCTTATCTGACCTGATGACTCTTCAGCAAGCCTCTCTATAAAATAGTAACTTTTAAGAATGAAGTAACACTGCAAACATGCTAAATATGGTACATCAGCAAAAAATAAAAACATACCACTGTTCTGGGAGATAAACACATTTGCAATCAGCCACCATTGAAAAAACCCTCATCTAGTAGAAGCAGTAGCCTGGCAAAAATCGGCACATAATTAATTGACTTGGTCTAACATGAGTTTTAAGGTCTTTTTAGGTCTATAAATATTTGAAGAATTACATTTTGTAATGTTGCCGTTTTACACTACTACAGTGGATTTTAAATCAGACAATCAAATTTTGCTTTAAGTGCAAACTTACTGTTTAAGTCTATGGAATTTAGCAAAAATGCTAAATTAAACTACGTCACTATCCAGTTGCACTGAAATTTTCTGATCAGTTTTGGAGCATTTGGCTGAATCGGAAATCCGAGTATATACACTTCAGAATTCAGGTTTCCTGCTACCATCGCCAGTCGCATCATCAATAAACACTAGCAACCATACTCTATGCCATAGCTTTGCCTAAGCCATGTTTGGGCCTTTTTATCTTATCATTCTTGTACAAATTAACCTTTGTTTTATTTGTGTAATCTTGTTGCAAGTCCTGTACCTACATTCATGAAAGAGTAGACCGACTATGTGCTTGAGACTGCTAGATGTTGTGAAGAATTAGATATTTTCCCACTTTAGTTGACATCTATGGTTCTCCAAGACTTTTGATATTGCAGAGCTAGTCAGTGCAATCCTCTTTAAGAGCGTGCCAGCTGAATTAGCTATTCCTAAAGTTTTTAATTTCACTGGTATACTGAAAAAATAAAAACCAAATGCAAGTTCAACACTTGGAATCAATTCCTAAATTTTCACCTGCTTAATTTTTCATGGAACAACAAGAACTGGCCTCACCTGACCATGCAGCTGTTTGACACTGAATTGTCCAGTTAGATTTGAGTATATGTATATTTAAGGCTGTTCTTGCTAAATAGATGTTCTACTCTTAAAACAAAGCTAAAAAGAGTTACATAATGAGTCAGTGTCCGAGTATTTATGACACTCGTCTTTCAGTGTTTTCACATTCCAACAGACATATCTATTACTATTGCAAGATAAATGTTTAGTGGAGGATTGTAAGTACAGTAAGTTGCCAAGCCATGTTTATTCATTCTAAATAGAAAACCTGATGGGGTCAGTGCTCCTGTGAACTACATGCTCCGTTAGTCAGCGTCACCCTGAATATGGCCACCTCTCAGAGCCAGCCAAAGCAGCCCGCCTACAGGATGCTCACTGTGAAGAGCCCTCACACACAACAATACATCACAGCCTGTGTAGCTATTAAAGGCCCCAAAGCAACAAATAATACAAACTCATACTTTCTCACCTTCAACAAGGATGTTTAGATAAAGCTAAGGAGTCTCTTTACAGATTGCCTGTGCCGTTTAATCATGATGCCTAATGTGAGGGAGGAAAACAGGTCAGCAGATATAATAACCTGCTGTTGCCATAGAGATTATTTAACATCTTGTAGTCATCCATTTAATC
>VUQG01045285.1:4681-15289 GCA_015106755.1 Etia nguti | reverse complement strand
TATTAGACATTATGAAACAGATGATACGTAAAAGCGAATTTTGCCAAAGTGCTTAAGATACTTTTAAAAATTATCTTTTTTTTTCTTAAAGAAATCTACTACATCATGCGCAATTTTTTTTATGTCATGTGTAATTTTCATTGCAAATATTAATCACAGTTAAATTAAGAGGGGATGGCAGTAAAAACTCTGGAGCTGTGATGCCATCAAGTACACTGCCGTTCCAATTGTAGAACGATCGCGTTGCGTTCTCGGGAAGGCCGGACTCCCGTGTGAACTTATGAAGTCTGGACTAGTGAGAATGCAAGTACGGACTCAAGTACTTGAGTATTTAAAAACGGCCTAACGGTCTGCAGTCTGTGAACTAACCTCAGCTAACGCCAGCTAACAATGTTAGCTCGGTGGCGAGTAGCCTTCATTAATAGTAATAAAAATCACACAGCAATAGTACATCGAAGATACTGAAGTTTCGCCCATCCCATTCTTCTTATGAAGTGGTGTCTGAATTTCCAAGTAAAAAATGCATTCCTTCCCATGCATTGCTGGCTCTGGGTCAATTGTGTAACTGACGCCACCAACATTAACAGGACGCTTAATTTAAAGCCTCTTGTTGCATGTTTTGTTTGGGTTTCCGGCAATCCGAATTGAGTATTTCTCTGCAATTACAACCTCTGTGTAAACAATCTTGGTATCAAAATAAAGCTAACACTTGTGAGATTTTATCAGAGGTGTTAATATTGCAGCAGATATTACTGTGTCAAAGTTACTGAGACTGGAACACAGAAAAGTAAGTAGATTTTATCCTCGCCTTCTTTTTTTAAATTTATTTTTTAGCATAAAACCCTTTTAAAAACATCCTTCAGTTCACATTTCATTCCAGAAATTCAGTACAAAAATGTCCAATTTTGGCACACATTGGACACCATGTCAGTTGAATTTTTTAGGTATTAAAGAGCAGAAATGATTTAATTTTATTAACAGGCCTAAAAATGCTTGTTTTTGAATATTTTTTAACCACACATTAACATGACAATGGGCCTTTTCTGCCGTGCGCATGGAGCGTTTAATTTGCCTCTGGCCCTTTAAAGTCCGAGGGGCTGTAACTTTGGTTTCTTTTGGCCAATTTGCATGATTGACACCTCTTTGTAATTGTTTCAGCCAATAGGATTACAGTAAAGATGCCACGTTCATGTCACTTCAACCAATCAGAAGTTGCAAGGCCAAACCCCACGTGGCCCCAAATTTACTGCATGTAGCGTCTGTCCAGTTACGTGTCTGTAGGTGGGTCTAAAATGGAGGTTGTTGATGGAAATGGCTCTGATGCGGCTAGTTAGCCGTGGTAACTGCTGATAATCACGAGGCTACCGGCTACCCACGAAAATAACGGAGGAAATCGGGACGGTAAGTCAATTTCTGTCTTAGCGCATTTTTGCCGCTATGCATTTTTGTGGTCCTTTTTTGCGGCTCTCTCAGTGAATTTTGGTCAGAGTGTGGTGAAACTTGGTGTATGAAATCGGTGATAGCTCTGGGAGATAACTAGCGTTTCTTTAACCGGTTACATGAAGTCTGAAGAATTTCTGATTGGGTTTTGTTTGTTTAGGGACTTGTTCGCATTTACGTAACTGCTCCTTTAATCATGGCTTGTTTTCGTTGTGTTTGGTGGTTGTAGAAATGGTTTATATGAGGTGTTGTTAGCTGAGATTCAGAGGTTTCTGTGGATACCATAAATGTCGGGACTTATATCTCTGACCCCTAAACGTGATCGAATTCTCCTTTGCCACCGGTACCGGGGGCGTGTGGCTTAAGTTAAAAATGGGATCGTTGTACTGAAGAACTAGAGCTGCAGAGAAAAGCAACTTATATTAAATTCAGTGATGACATAATGTAAACCAAATGTACATGTCATCATATAGACTTATGAATAGTGTCATAAAGTGTGTTAAAACAAATTAACTAAACATAATATAAACCAAGTAGCTCCAGTGACAAATTAAGGCAAATTGTCATGTTTTTTTTTTTCATAAACTGAACCCAAAGAGCAGACTTAAACACCTGACAAGTGATTTTAAAGATTTTTGTTAAAAAGACTGAATATATGATCAAAAGACTGGAATGTGCAGAAAATAATCTCAACAGGTGCAGAGATCTGCAGAGGGAGAGAAGTCAGACCTGTGTCATATCATGTCATATCTTCAGTAGCCAAGTCTGTCACCGGATTTCAACCCAACAGAGCATTTTCCCCCCCTTTTTTTTTTTCAAACGAAGGCTTTCCCTTCAATGCAGGAGTGGATTGCAGACTTAATTTATAAAAGTAGGCGTAGTTCCTAAACAGTTAATAAAGTCCCTTTAATAAACCTCTTGAATTAAAATGGAAAGGGTGCATTTCAATCGGATCTTCATTGTTTGATTTTTAAATTCCACAGAGGCATTTACAAAAACGACAATCTTCCAAAAACCTATGTACCAAACTGTATTATTATGTATGTTATTATAATACATGAAATCTGTTGGTCTGCAAACTCCTACCAAATCAGGAGTTGAATAGCAACACTTGACACAAAGATGCAGCTCAGGCACTTATTTATATCACATAAGCTATGTTATCAACTTACCTTACAACCACATAGCAATGGGCTAAAATGACCTGTTTGTAGTATTTATGCAAACAAGACCCTTTAAAGTAAAAACTCATTTTCATTTCACACAACTCAAGGATTCTTTTTTAATGTAATTGCGTGACAGAGGTTCCACCAAGCATTAGTGTGAACCCCTCTCTGGAGATACGCTTCTTTTGTCAATAAACTCACCAGAATCAGAACTAAAATTCCTTTTTTAGCTTAAGATACAAACTACTATTTATTTTCACTCATTTAACACAGTATCTTTGGAGAGTCTCACTGTGGTGATTAATAGAATGAAATAATTGTTGCTGAATAAGTGATTGCTGTTTAAACAGAAATAAGTTCTTCAAAATATATTCCAGTTGGGCTCTAGAGAAACCAATAGCACAAAGAAGGAACACCTCCATGTGATGAATAATTTGCTGGGTGCTGGTTCAATTCCATTTTTTTTAATATCAAATCCCAACACTTGCCTCAAGACACTTCAGGTTGTAAGGTAAAGACCCTACAATAGAAGAGAGAAACCCCAACAATCAGATGACCCCCTTTGAGCAAACACTTGGCGACAGTGGGAAAGAAACACCAGGCTCAGAGAGGGGTAGCCATTAAAGTGAAAGAGAGACAGACATTAGTAATAACTAATGATTAAATCCAGAGTGGTATATAAACACATAATGAGTGAAAATGTGAGTGAAGATGAAATACTCAGTTTTGCTGCAATAGATCTAAGGGCTGCTGGGGGCAATTCATGATGCACTAAGGGAGGATTCAGCGTCACCTGATCCAGCCTTAACTATATGCTGTAGCAAAAAATAAAGTTTTAAGCCTAATCCTAAAAGGCAGAGAGGGTTTTGGATTCATTTAGTTGTCTAGTCTTGTTTTATGATGCTTATAAGACTCAGTAAGGTCAGTAAAGAAATATAGAAGTAGTCATACATGCTTTTATCTCCTCCAGATTAGATTACTGCAATTCATTATACACTTGGCTTCTGCCATGGTTCTGGGTCAGTTGACCCAGCATTTTTATTTTATGTGTTTTGGTGACTGGTATGCATTATTTTAAGTTCAACTGGTTAGTTCTGAGTTCATTCTTATTACACCTCTAAGTTTACTTGTGATCACTTCACTTCCTTATTTATTAGGTTCCCCTTGTGTCTTTGTCCTTTGTGTCCCTCTCTGTGTGTCTCTGTTTATGTGCATGTGCGTGTCCTTGTGTCTTGTTTCCCTTTTCTGTTCCCATGTTTTCCTCCTCGTATTTCATTCCATGCTTCCCCTGTCTGTCATGTTTATCCAGGTTTCCACAGCCCGTCATGTCTCTCCCTCGCCCTGTCTCGCCCTCTCTTTCTTTCTCTCTCACCCTGTGTTTCGTCTCCCTTACCTGTTTCAGTGTTTCTCTCCTTGTGTTCCATCTCGTCTCCCCAGTCTGTCATGTGTTTTCCATCTGCGTGTTTCATGTCCTATGGTCAAGCTCGTGTCAGTCTACGTCTCTCTGTTTCCTGTTTTATTGTGACAGTCTTGTTCAGTGTGTTTCAGTTTTCTTTCCCTGTCTCATTAGTTAGATCATGTTCAGCTGTGTTCCCGCCTGTGGTTTGTTCCCTCATTTGCCCTCGTGTGTATTTATATCTGCATCTTCCTCTGCCCTGCGTCGCGATCTCCCTCATTCCCCCGCTGTGTGTTCCGCTCGCCCGGTTAGTTCATGTATTTTTCCAGTTTTATTTCTGGATGCCAACAATAAAGCTGTGTTTTGAGCTAAAGTCCTTTCTGCGAGTCTGTGTTTGGGTCCAATCCTGCCTGCCTCACACAGCAATCCTCGACAGCTTTTAAATTCAGAAGCAGAACATTTGTTCTGGTCACAGGGCATGTTGCAAGATGGTCCCTGTGTTTGGCTGTGACTCTTTTATTATGGACTCTTTTATCATGGATCATTATGGACGTTCAACATGTATCAGGGCCTACTTATATTGCTGGACTTGGTGTTCACTTATGGTGTTTCCCTTGACCATTTGAACATGAATGAAGTTGTTTTCAGTGACCATAAGTTGGTCTCTTTTAATGTATCTTACAACTCAGTCTTGTTCCCAAGTTTGTATTAGGTGCAGGCGCTTTATTGATGACTCTATCATCTCCAAGTTTTCTTCTCTTTTTAATTTTGCAACCTTTTTCTGAGATGTCGAGCTCCTTGTTAACCCTTTTAATGAACGCTGCCTTGCCATTCTCAATCAGGTCGCTCCTTAGAAAACTAGGCATCGCTCTGTCAGTTCCCGCCAGCCTGGATATATAATCAAACTTGTGGAAGTCCACGGGTCGATTTTCTATCGTGAATACTTCAGAGAGCTTCTTCACAAGAAAAAGAAAATATACAAGACAAAGAAACCTAAAAATGTGTTTTTAAAGAACGTCTCACTTGATTACCTGTTAATCAAGTTTTTAATCGCTTTTAAAGGTTTCAGTTCCACACCTGAATCAGTTCAAACTAGCACAACTGACAAGAATCTCCAACACAAGCCTTACATGTTTCAGATAACTTGAACAGTTGTCTGCAATAAAATTAAACACTTAAGCTCTTAAGTATAGCTTACTCCAAAAGTTCAAGTCATGTACACTTAAGCTATCACTCTTTAAACACAAAGAAGTCCTCTGTAACACCTGCTGTTACAGATAAAATGCTAAGCCTGCATGAGACACTTAATCCTTCTCATTGTGGTCTTACAAAATACATGCTGTATAAGAAAGATGTCAATACTTGAGGTACAAAACTACTAACTACACTTATCAAAAGCAAAACAAAGTGGATGCTGCTTACGTGACTCTCACTGTGCTGATTAATAATATAGTAATGTGAAAATACTAGGACTAGCATGAGGCCCGTTATGGCTGGCATTAACAAGGGACCAGCAGAAAACAGTAACAATCTCCAACACCTGTTTATAGAAACACAAGTTAAACAAAATATACTGGATATAGATTTTAGAAAAAGAAAATGTTAAGTATTTATAGCAGAGGTATCTTTGTCACCAAAATTGTTCCCCATCATTTAAATTGTTTTTGCTCTACAGTTTTCAGAAAACAGTTTACAGTGATACATGTTCAGAGGTGAAACTTGAAACAGCACAATCATTACAAAACAACCAAAATTTTGTCTTTAGATTAGATTTTGTCTTTTTTGGGAAATCCTCAGTTTACTCTCCCCCAGTTACACATCAACTTGTCTAGTAGACTTCCTTCCAGGTTATTTCACATGTATATTTGGCATTTTTGGCATTTCCACCTCAGTGGAAGAAATGTGATCCCGTGGTCCATGAAAACTTGAAACACAACAATCAGCAATCAACTTAAATCGTGACTTAAGATTGTTCTTTGTTTCGTCCAGCATTGGTCCAAATTCTAAATGAACCAAGTTGTTTTTCTTGCGAAGTAAGACTTAACATAAGTCCAACTTCGGGTCCAGTCTTGTCTACTGTAGAGGACTTTACTCATGCAGTTTGTTTTTGAGGGCCCGCACTTTAGTGGAGAGCTTGTTTCCATCCAATCCCATTATAACTTTCTGAAGAAATTCAAATGTGTATCGCAGGTTCTTAGGATAGTTTAAACTCAAGTTTAAACTGTAGATCAAGCAAAATGGGACTGCACACCCATTTGGCAAATCTCTCAGATCTTGCAGTACTTTGCATCCTTCAGTGATGATGCCAACATCCTCAGGTGGATCCGCTTCATCTGCTGCCTTATGTCGCACAATGCTACCCAATACTACTTCCTCCATTTCTCTAACTGTGCCAGAATCAGTATCCTCAAAATGGCAGAAAGCAAGAGTACACAGACATTAATAAGTATTTCATTTGTAAATTGTTTCATTAATACTGCAAATTTATGTTCTAAGTATAAGGTTGGCAATTATCTATATTTTCTCTTTTCAGTAAATCTCACAATAAGACCAGAACCTACAATGAATACAGAGCAAGTAGGATTTACTGTATATTAAAGCTCAGAAATCGTTTACACCACAGATCTCTTGTTTTAAGGTGGTTCATGGAGAAACAACTCTATATTTTACTAGTGGAGAAGATATGCTTTGGTTGTTAATATTTTTATTTATTATTATTTTATCTAAGAGAAACAAAAAAAAAACCCAACAAAAAAACAAACATTGGCAATTCCACCTCAACCGCAACTCAAAAAGTCACATAAGGTTTTTAAAATTAAAAAAGATTGTAGTTTTTCTTTATTAGCTGGGCTTAATAAGGATGTCAGGATCTTCATTTTTATTATTATTATTATTATTTTTTAAAATCAACATTCTGTGCATAAGAAAAGTAAAGTATCAAATGCTCCTTTTTATGTGAAATTCCACAGATCCTTAAGCAAAAACCCTCAGTTAACAGAAGGTTTTAAACCACAGACATAATAGCTGCTACCTCTGGGGTTTTATATCTCATCAAACAGACTAAAACATAGAAAGCCTGGGTATGTCCTACTTGCTTCCTGGTTTACACCTCTGGAGTCAAGAGCCCAGACAATCACAAACTCATTCAACATGCATACCTAATGCATGGTTCCCACGATCCGTCTGATACTGTGTCCTGCTGTCCTGCTGTCCCCCCCTTCTTTTTGAACACCCTCAGTAGTTTGTGGAATAATGATTCAATTGAGCCATACAGGTTGACACCAGAGGGACTGGGGTGATGCGGGTGAACTCTGCATTTACCTGAAAACACAAATTAGTCAAGTGTATCTAAGAGTAAGCTAAAATTCATATTGCATCAGTTATAACATATTGTAGGTAAGAACATCTGGCTTTGGTTTGCAGGGCCACTGACTTGTATGTATGTTATATATAATGAGTATTGTAATATAAGCAGAACAACCACATAATACTCTGTCTTTTCACCTGATTCACAAGAATTACACCTACACTTGCATAATGAAGTCCACAGTTTTCATATTTAAAGCATTATTCCTTATACACGCAGAACCTATGAAAATAAAATACAAAAAATCATCATCGTTTATTTGTATAGCACTTTAAAAACACACCAGACAGACCAAAGTGCTGAACAACACAGATCAAAACAACTAGCAAAATTAAAAATACAATAAAATTATTAAAAAAAACAAACAATAAAATTAATAAGAAAGGTGTCAGTTTCCTACAGAGTTAAAAGCCAGGGAATAAAAATAGGCTTTCAATCTGGATTTAAAGACCTGCACTGATGACGCCTGTCTAATATAGAGGGGAAGATTATTCCAAAGCATCGGAGCCGCAATTGAGAATGCTCGGTCTCCTCTGAGTTTCAGCCGCGACTTAGGAACCAACAGCAACAGCTGTTCAGCTGAACGGAGCGAGCGAGTAGGAACATGTGGCTTCAGCAAATCAAAAAAGTAGACAGGAGCCAGACCATTTAAAGATTTAAAAACCAATAAAAGGACTTTAAAACGAATCCTAAATTCAATGGGGAGCCAATGTAAAGAAGCCAGAACCGGAGTGATGTGATCGAATTTCCTACTACCGGTTAAAAATCGTGCCGCCACATTTTCGCACTAATTGCAGGCATGGCAAAGTGCCTGACCCAGCCCCTATTAAAAGGGAATTACAATAGTCCAGACGTGAGGTGATAAAAGCATGAATAAGAGTTTCCAAATTGCGTTTGGAAAGGAAAGGCTTAACCTTCGATAGGCGTCTGAGGTGATAAAAAGCTGATTTTACCACCCCATTTACATGACCATCAAAGGTAAGTGCGGAATCAAATTTAACACCAAGATTTGTGATCAAACTTTTCAGATGGGAGGTCAAATCACCAAAATCAACATCTGGAGAATCAGTAGAACAATGTGGGCCAAATAAAATTGCTTCCGTTTTGCAATCATTAAAATTTAGAAAGTTATTTGCCATCCATGATTTGACATCGCTAAGACAGTCAAGCAGAGATTGACATGGGGAGGTATCCAAATGACTAAAAGGTAAATAAAGCTGACAGTCATCGGCATACAAATGAAATGACACTTTGTGTTTATGAAAAATCGCGCCAAGAGGGAGTAAATACAGCGAGAAAAATAATGGCCCGAGGATAGATCCCTGGGGCACACCCCAAAGCAGAGGGGCGACAGAGAACGCGGCCAACCCCAGCTTAACACAAAAACTACTTTCGGAAAGATATGATTTTATCCACAACAATGCCAAATCAGAAATTCCCACACAGTGGTGTAAACGGGAGATCAGCAGGTCGTGGTCCACTGTGTCAAATGCAGCTGTCATGTCCAATAAGACAAGCACAGCATATTTACCACAATCAGTCGCAACAAGAATGTCATTCATAACTTTAACAAGAGCTGTCTCCGTACTGTGAGGGCTTAAAACCGGATTGAAAGATTTCAGACAGTTGTGAGCCATTCAAGTAGTCTAACAGCTGGGTATGTACAATCCTCTCCAAAATCTTGCTTACAAAGGCAAACCTGGAAATAGGTCTAAAATTCGACATAACAGAACTATCAAGGCCAGGTTTCTAAAGTAAGGGATGTATGACTGCATGTTTAAACCCACTAGGAAGTTGACCAGATAACAGACTAGTATTGATAATTTTCAGTATGTATGGTCCAATGGTTCAGTTTCATTTGTCACTTTTGAATAAACACAGCATCAAGATTACAATGAAACATGTTTGACGAGAGCAAAATTCTAAAGTCACTCAGCATTTGAACATTTCTGAAAAGAAAAAAACACTAAGCCGCAGTACCAGTGACAGGGTCAGTAACAGTATTGCACATTGTACTGAAGTAAGCTAAGCAACAACAGTGAGACCACAAACAGTTCAATATGATTGGTTAAATGTTCCAGTTAAGGGACCACATTTACCAACGTGATGTGCAAATGTTGCTCCCCTGGCCCAGCAGGCATCAGGGAGCTGAATCCTGCAACTGTGCATTAAAATAAAGACGCACAGATCATAAGCTTGTTTACAGCTTCAACTGCAGGATTTATTCTGCTTCCTCAACAAGGAAACACAAAGTCATCCATCACTTCACCTCATAACCAGCAACTCATTGTAAGGTATCGCATGACAGATGTTAATACATTGCCAGGAAGTGCTTGAATAATCTCAGTGAGTGAATCACATGACCATTGTAACAATATCTGAACACTGGTTCACACTGGCCATGGTAAACATTATTTGCTCAGGTTACACACACATATCACTTGCATCATCAAATACAAAACACTATTATTCACAGCAAGTGACTAAAAAACAACCAATCATATAAAACCCATTACTGAACCATGTGTACATTGGTTACAGCATTTTACAGCACCTTAAAAGATTAATGAGCCTGATGAACTTTACTGTCACAAATACATTTATGCTCCATTAGCATCACTACAGTACTTGAAGCTCACTTTACACATTGGCAACAAGTCCGTTAGCCTAGCATAACCATGAGCCATGATTTGATTTTAAGCACAATACTTCGACACTACTCAGTTTCCAAAGTTATACTTTACTTTGACGTGTTCACAACAGTCTTATTGTTTCTACAGTGTTACATATGAGTCATTTTGAGGACTAGTAACCCACCTGTGTTTTAAAATTAAGAGGCACAGATCACCAGCTTGTTTTACAGTTTTGACTGCAGGAGCACTATGCGCCACCTAGTGGTGCCTTTAAGTCTATAATGTGTAGCGAGATAACCACTTAATCAAATAATTAAAGACATTACAAACACACACAACATATGACTGGGGTGTCCATTTTTGAACTTGTTTAAAAACATGAAGTGAACTGTATTTTCCATAACTATTTAAAAAAATTATCTCTTATTTCTAGCTATTATTTTAAGTCATATTTATCTCTTAAACACATTTTTAACCTCCTAAGACCCAAACTCTTTCATGGCATGCATTTTAATTTCTCTTTGCTATTTGGGCTGATTGGGACCTGATGAATGTAAAAACAAAGAATTATCTTTTTACCTGATGTAATTTCTGAGAAGCGGATAT
>VUQG01045283.1:14425-28440 GCA_015106755.1 Etia nguti | reverse complement strand
CGCGTTAGTCGTGATGATGGCGCGTTAACGCTGACAGCACTAAAAAAAAATATAAAGTTGCCAATTTGGGATTTCTTTGGCTTTAAACCAGATGAAAGAGGTAAACCTAAGGATGTTACCAAAGTTGTGTGTCGCTTGTGCAGACGTATAGTGCGAGCAAAGTACTCAAACATGGCTAACTTGCATGAGCATGTACGTGTCCACCACCCAGCTGAGTATGCTAGGCTATCACCAGCTTCTGCAGCTCCATCATCAAGCATTTTGGCGCACTCTAAGGAGGGTGCATTTGCTTGCAGATGAAAGAGGGTGCTGTTAAAACAGCGCTATTATGTTTTTTGTTTTTTTTTTTTCCTGTTTTCTGCTTCTATTAGCTCCATCATTATTAGCAAAGTTACTCATGGGCAAATAAATAAATAAATCGCCCTTGTAAAAACGATCGACGATGGGCTCAGCCTATCGTCGATATATTCGTCCAATCAACCGACCCTACCATACATCTCACTTTTATGTGCCTCAGCATACCCAATCAAAACCAGCGTCTTAAGCTGGTTTTGAAACTCAACATGCGTTCCTCCTTTATTTCATCTGAGATGGTAATAGCTGACCTCGCCAGGGGCTGAGGCTTCACACTTCAATGTAAGAAGCCCACCTGCTCCACATTGAAACCTGGTTGTATTTCTTGGGCCATGTAGTGTCACATTGGTAGATGCTCATCACCTCTTGATTTACTTGTTTTGACTGTACCGCTGGTGTGGCTGACCTCAACTTCAAACTGATTTGCATTTCTACTCAACAAGGTGTAGTCACCATTTCAGATACTCATCAGTATGCTAAAGCATGTAGATTGTAAATGGATGTTTTTGCTGGTCTACTTGCAAGGAAGTTATTGCTGGAACTGACTGATATCCCACAGCAACAGCCAGACTTAAAAAAGAAAAAAAAAAAGCAGGATCTACTGAACAAAATTTAGTGAATACCACTCTTTCATAAAAACGTTAATATAAAAACAAAGTCTGTACATTATTCTCAATTCAAATCTGCCTGTGTGCTGCTCAGGCAAGACAAATGAGCCATCCCTCACCTCTCCATGTACCCTGATGGTGAGCCATTCAAACCATCCAGCCTCTCCTGCAGCGCAGCCAGGATCTGCGGATTCTGCATCATCTGGACAGTCAGCTGACGAGCTGAAGACAAACATACAGCGAAAAGAAATCTATGAGCAGAACTTGAGCATCATCTCAGAACTAATGTTGAGTGGGATTCATTTAAAACCATGCTCAAATATACTGATTTATATTTGAAACCCAAATCAGGAGCTACACAATAACAATTTTCCGATTGTTTTTGTAACCATTCCATCACTGCTCGGAGTGCTCTTAAGTACTTCGCTTGTTGTATGCTTTGAAGTGTGGAAACAGAGGTTGATGTCTGGTTATGTGCATTTTGAATGTTGCATATACACAAATGGCTAGCAGTCAAAGAGTGGTCTTCTTTTGTGCAGCCAGACAGGTGACAGATGGTACAACCCAAGTGTCCGACACATTGCTCACACCTATCAAAGCTCAGTCAGATTGCTGCTGGCAGGTGAGAAGATTAAAAAGACTGGAAGTCACTTTTCTCTGCTGGCACATTTTGCTTATAATGCGTTACAAGCCAAAATTCAGTGAGCTGTCTGGGATGCTGCACAAATAAATAAGCTTCTCTGAATTTAGACAAAATCAGCTCCTTAAGCAGATTCTTTAATGTAGAATTCTGTGGTAGACCAAAAACACAAGAAGGGTGCTGTTATTAAGTGACAAAATAAATGCTACTTTTAGCTGCTCCCCTTGTCACATAGGGTCACCAACACATGTTTTTTATTTGGCATATTTTAACACTGGATAACCTTCCTGAAGAAACCTTAAAGTTGATTTGTGTCTCTGGCTGAAACTGAACCACTGACCTGTGTGTAAACCACCACATTAGACTGTCTACAATATATGTACTGTGTTTTAGAGAAGCATCACTACACCCAGAGTTTACCTTCACAAACTGATCCCCTGTAGGCTTCAATTGTTAAATTTGAGGTCTTAAAGCTATACACACGTAAAACTGGGTCACTGAGGGGGATTTGAATGGTGTTAAAACCCATTTGCAACACTGTCAGAATTAAGTTAACTAGCAGTTGTAGCGCATTTGTCAAGTTATGTAAATGCAGGGGTTAGTTCAGCAACTATAATTGACCACATCCTTAAACTGACACACACAAAAAAAAAACTGAAGTCAAAGTCTATCGGCTCAGCTTACTGGAACAACTGTAGTAGTAACTGAATTTCAACCAAGGTGCCGCTAATACACAACCGGCAATAAAAACTTGTTTTTAATCATTACCAAATCTACCAACCACAGGAACTGTTCTATAGTGCATCCACACACTACAGGTAAACTGTACCACACCACAGTACCTGTGCAACTGAAGCTACAGCATTACTGAAACCCTACAATAAAGCAGAGGAGTATATGCGGGATGTGGGGTGCTTCATGTAATTAGTAGATTTACATTCAGCTCAAACATCAGTTAAAAATCTCAAATGTTCAGAGCTTGCAATTCCCAAGTTACAGTGTTCCGCAACAGCCCTCATGTGTGAAATCTCAAAAGATTTCTTAATGAGGGTCTACACTGCATGTTAATGCCAGCAGGCTGCAACCATGTATCACTTGTGCATTTATAATCCTCCCCCGGCTTCTAGGCCTCGTGTACAGATTTCCTTAAAGTGCGGCCGCCGTGACAGATCAGTCGTAGGCAGCCAGAATCAGTCTTCTTTCAAGTCTGGCTTTTAAAAGACTGCTCAAACTTGCTATAAAAAGATGGGCCCAAACAGCAATCTATATCTAGCCACAATAAGCCGGGAGTAGGCCAATATGTGAGGAGCCGTCGGAACCATTGAGGATCAAAGCATGCATAAACAGCATTGAGATCCCAAAATAAGAAGGATTAGTGCTCCCAGCTCTCAACCAGAATTCCGAATCATGTCATGCAAAAAACTCATGTTAGATTTAATTTAATTTTTTTTTTTTTTTTTTTTTTTTAAACCCACAGGCTGAGGCACATTATGGGCTATGAGATGTCTGAACTGTGTAGCTTGTCAGAAAATCTGCATACCCTACACAGTGAGCACAGAGTTTAACAGGATTGCTACTAGCACTGTACATGAGTTAACAAATGTAACTGTAACAAATACTGTTAGCATCCTTGTTTCTGTCATGAGGACACCGCTATTAAAAATAAAAAATTAGTACACTAGGTCTTCAGTTTCTCAAGTATCAGACGTGCACAATATTGACCTGCGCTGTCCATATACTGGCACTTAAAAGTTCATGTGAAAACCATGTATTATATACATGTTTCTGAGCACCCTGTACCCTGGACTAAAAGAGTTCCCTTTTGAGTGTTCTGAACTCAGCACTATACAAGCAGGACCCAGCCAAAGCCAAAACACTGCTGCTTAGTTGACTGATACACCACCTGAGAGGGTAGAGGAGAGGAGGGGGGGCGCGATTAACTCTTAATAGTCTGTTATGATGTATTCAAGTTTATGTGCCGCTTTGTTCAACCACTCTATACTGAGTGTTTGAATTGCCGTCTTCTCAAATGTTATCACTTGGATGCTGATGTTCCTTTGGCACTGTCTAAATAACTTTGGGGGGCCCCAACACCATGTGGGACAATCTGAATTTAATCTCAACCTAATTTAATTCACCCAAATGACCCCACATTCCACCCACTTATACATTTCATCTAAACCACAGAATCTGCACAATTCAACTTCAGACTTTCTGTAAGTATACCAAGACTGCCTTACCTTTGCTGTTTTCATCTTCTCCCGTCTCCTCCTCTTCCACTTCCTCAACATCCTCCATATCTGCTGGGTCCATCTCAGCCTGATCTTTGCTGCTCGAGGAGACAGAGGGGAAGGACAGAAGGCGGAAAGGTTAGCCAAAACACAAAACGGAGTACTTATGAAGGAACATTTAAGATTGGCCAAACTACTCCTGGCATCTTTAGGCTGACCAGTGACTGACCACTATGCCAGCCACATCATGTGGCAGTAATAGCATGACTAACAATGGCTGGCTCTATGCTGAGAAGAGCCAACTGTCATGCTGACACACCTTGCTCAAGATCATCCTGATACTGAGTGAGAACCAGCAGTGACGCTGTGCAGCTCTAAAAATTCACCAGCAATCAAAACTGGAGTCTCCCTTTACCCATGATGCTGCTCAAAGCAGTGAAACATGATGCCTGACTTTAAGATGCAGCACTATCAGAGTTCAATACTGAACATACCACATCATCAGCCCGTCTCATCCTTCCATCAGGCTCCAGACTGTTGTGAAAAATCAATGCCCAGGAGTGGAGGGATTTAAGGGTCAAAGAGACAGCTTCCATCCCATTGGGCCATTGTTACAGAGCAACACATGTTTTAAAGGTGGCCTGTAAAAACACACTCATTTAAAAAAATAAAAAAATAAAAATGTAGCCCTAGCTTTTGGAGAGGTGTGTGGAGGAGATCCTACTGCACTGCACCTTTGGATTTAACCTAAGGGGCACTTTCTGGATCTGAAAACTGCCAGAAACTGCAGTTCCTCCAATGACCACATGAGGCTGGCTCCAAAAACAAGTGCAACTACCATAGGCTCCTATGTTAAAATGTCCAATATCATATCATAAAGTGTGTGCAACTATAACTCACTGCCTCTTTTGTAACGACGATACAGGAATTTCAGAATAAAAAAGTGGGGTGTGGCTGCTTTGACAGGTGTCCCAACCAAAGCACCTGTAGCAAACCCCAGTCAGGCTTTACCACAACTAATCTGGACCTCTCCATGGTTCTGCCTTGGTGTATTTAAGCTGTAGCTTCTAAGCACAACAAATGTCACCTTCAACTGAGAAAAGAAAAAAAAATGAGTTGACAGAGGCCAAATGTTTAATTTTAGTTACCAACACCACAAAATGTACTTACTTGTCGATGTCTGCCATCTTAGCCGAGTCTCAAGTGATGCTAGAAAGAAAGAACAGAACCAGTTAGCTTAGAAATCCTGGATGAAATGTTATTGTTACCAGAGGGGTGCACTAAACAGACTTTTTGCAAATTCAGCCTAAAGGCAAAGCTGCATCTATCCTAACCAGGTTAGGAGTTGGCAATTTATTAACACAACCTGCTCAAAAGGAGTTTCAGTTTAAAAACTGGCTGCAAGAGCCAGACTAATTCATTTAATGACAATAGGCAGAAATTTCATATGCACAGGGGTGTAGTGCAATTTGTATAAGTACCAGAGGGCACCAAAGAGACATGAATGAGGTTACGCAGGATTGAGCTATACCCCGCTTTATGTTATAAAACTTCTGTTCTCACAGTGGTAAGTTGAGAGATAATGACCACAACCAAAATACGACTGGTCTTATCAGCAGTTCATCCATCTCTTGAGCCTCATCTCTACCTTTGCACATCTTTTTCTAGTAAGCAGTTAAAGGGTGAATACCATCACTTTGAACAATTTTATGTTATGTACTTAAAAAAAAAAAAGCCTGCAGTTTCCACTAATATTAAGAACTTGCAGAAAAGAAAGGTATCTGCAGGGGCATTGAGGATATTAATGTGCGTTCAAGTTTTTAATTTGTACCCTAAGATTTCTGTTAAACACCATTTACAACCAACTTCTAAGCTAATATAAAGATACTGAGTGTTAAAATTTAACAGTCATTAATTGTGTTGTTAAACAGCTACTGGAATGTTACTGAGCACCTCCACAGTAAAAAATAAATAGAAACAAATTTCTGCAATAAGAGCCCCACAATGTTGTTAGAGAACTCTAATAATAAACCACAAAAACTTGAGTTACTTCATATCAAGTCTGCTTCCCTTCTTATTACCACAAAAGAACTAAAAACTATACATAGTTTTTAATTGTATAATTTTAAAAATGTAAAACTGCATCCTCACCATTTTGATGCAAATGAAACTAAACTGGCTGTATAAGTAATGCTACTCCTGAAAATAGTGCTGTGTGTGCACTAACCTCCACTCCAGAGGAAATGCATGAAAAATGCATATAAAAGGAACCCTAGGCTGCAGTCAACACAGCACTGACAGCATCTCATGAAAGATCAAAGCAGAGCAGAACCTTAAGAGGCATTCACACACTGATTAAAAACAAAAGACTGAAAATGACTTTAATGCACATGAATGCCATTTTCCCCCCTCAGTCCTTTGCCGATCAGTACAGTAGTTAGTAGGGCTGTGCAATATGACCAAAATCTCATATCCCGATATAAGACATCTATCATCCCGACAGCGATATATATCAAAAACATTTTCTGTAAATTCTGTGAATCTTGGGCAACTCGACTTGCGTGAAGTGTTTTCAGCTGGGCGCCGTGTACCTGGAGTCGAGTGTTTTGACCAATGCATGAAACTATACATTTGTAGACATAAGTTGTAACGGCCGCCGTTTCCTTTGTGAGTATTTATTACACGGCGTGCTGCGGGGAAAAGCCTGTTCTAACGCTCTTTTTTTTTTTTTAGCCCCTGACGGCTCTTTTTTGCTTCTCATCTGTAAACACTCTGCATCCTCTTTCACGTGATTCAGTTTATTTTGAAAAATCTCAACAGGATCTTCAGCTTTATTGTGAAAGGTTTATGTGGAAAATAAACAAGCGAATGGCTGAGCCACGTGATCGTTGGTGCTAACGACAACGCATAAAAGCAGTCACTTGTCCGTCCGTAGTGTGGTTATTTTAAATATAAGCGAAATAGCTTATTTTAAGATTCCCTTCCCAGTCTACATGGGATCAACCCTGGCTGTTAGTCACCCACCCCCTTGCCACTCAGCCAAGGCCACCTTCCCCTGAGAGATACTGATTAGGGTGGCGGGTCCTTGATGCAATTCAGTTGCCTCTCCCTACAGACATATTCCAACTCCACCAGCCAGCTAGGAGTTTAGCTGCTTGACAGCAGTCCTTTTTCTACTCCTGTATAGCCTGGTACAGTTTGGCTTAGCACTACAGGAACCGGTTCTCCACCTGCAATTATGCATGCAATTATGTCCCATAGAGCAGGAAAAGAACTGCTAAAACCCATAAAGGATGGACCTGAAACCCACTGAAGAGGCAGCTGAGTGTCATGGAGGAACACATGAGCCAAAGTATTTTTTTCCCCCTATTTTTCCCCATTAAGAAAAAAAACAATTATTCAATTTTTACAGTAGTGTTAGTCAAAATTACAGGACACATTTTATATGAACCATTACTTACCTAGCAACACCTGAATGACACGATGACATTTTAGCAGAGTGCAGATGATGGCAAAAGGTCCCTAATCCTTCCTGACTGCCATGTTCTTGCTGCTGTCCCAACTCATCAGCTCATTAACTACATTCACCTGTCAACCCAGGGGCAAATCTGTCCCTTGTTAGCCTGTAACACTAGTTCTTGAAGCCCTGCAGCTGCTAAAGCCCAGGAGCTTATAAACTTTTACACTTAACTTTTGTCAAATTAGAATTGAAAGCAAAAATCAATCTAGATCTTTCAACCAAGCAAGGAAGTTATTTCAACAAGGCACCATATCATAACTGTTTATCTCAGGTGGGCTACAATTAGCTGATACCCCAAGATTATTCAGCTGCAGAGATGATATGACACCTTTAGCTTGGAAAGGTCACATGACAGATCAATGTGTTTCTTCCCTCATGGAGGATAACAGATTCAGGGAGCAGCCTGCCTTGTTGGCTGATTTGTGACTTTAATCGCATCCCATTTCTCAACTGAAACCTGCTGTCTGCCACTTTTGAAATGGCACGAAAGGTTTTCAGGCTTTCACTTTTTAAGTTTACACAGACAAATGAATACATGTGAAAGTGTCAAGGAATAATAAAAGCACATGTGCTTCATGTTACTCTAGGATGACACCCACCATCCCTACCACCTTGCTTTCTCTATTACTCCAAATTATTGATAAGTACTGCAGAAAGCTCTTAGGACAAAAAAAAAAAAAAACTTTCACTTTGCAGAATGAGATGACAGTGTTTTTAGTTGGGGCTGTTGGCTTATAACGCACGGGGGGGGGGAGAGACTTGGGTATATTATGCACTGCAAGCAGGACAATACCAACCTGGAGCATTTTCTATCAAATTGCCCATGGCAACCTGCGTCAACATCAACAGCATGCATCATTGTTTAAGTTCCTAAAATGCCTCAACAACTTGTTTTTTCATTATGAAAAGTGATAACAACACCAGCGCTTCCAGAGCGATATGTGGCGATTCATGTGAACAACAAAACAGATTTAAGCTGCTCCCACCTTGTTTGGTTGTTTGGAGTATAACTGGCATTAAAAAAAAGAAAAAAAGACAACTTAAACCCACCTACGTCTTCCCTAGAGAAGACTAATTGCAACAACACGGAGCAGCTAATAGATTACATTCTCCGAAAAACATCAAACTGGCCCTTACTGGCCTTACTTAAGATAGCCATTTCTTGCCCAGCGACCACGTGTTGCATGCTGAAGTCATGTCGACCCATTCATGACTAACAAAAAGCCCCGGGTGGGTGCCTGCCCGCTGAAACCACATTTCAGCTTCATTTGGCAGCCAACCTGTTGAAACGTTTACTCATTTCCCCCCACACAAAACAAGCCGAATCCCTGCTAGTGTACAGACCAACTTTAGCTGACCTGCCTCAGTCTAGTATCAAAGAGCTCTTGTGTGCGCGCTGCTAGTTAAAGCTAGCTTGCGTGCTGCTAGCTCGATGCGCACTACTCGGGCAGAGCAAGTGGGAGGAACAGCTTCGACAGACACGATGCCGTAACTAGAAAATATGGGCCAGTTAGGAAGTGGTGTCAACCCTCCAGCACCACGTTTTAACCAGCTTCCCCTTATGTAATACAACCAACTATCCAATTAAACCAAACGCCGCGTACCGTTATCAGTTAACAGTCCCCCGTCCCCCTCCATCTCCATCCACCCACCGTCCACAAAAATAAAAATAAGGTCAAGTCCAAAATTACAAGATACGAGACACGTGTCAACAAATGTCGAAAAACGCCGACAAGTGCCGGACTTGACCAGCGTTTTGTCCTCTCTGCGAATGCAATGACTGGCCAAACAGTCCGGTGGAAGCGGACGAACATAAACGCTGTTTTATTGTTTTTTTCAAATCGCGTGTAACGTTAACACACATCATGGTGGAGCCAGTCTCAATGGCTGCTGCTACTGTCTGACTTGACTAGCATTAGCAAAAGCAGCGCTGTCACCCTCTTGCCGCCGTTCGCTCATACAGTGGGACTGAAATTCAACTTCGGGGACGACGACCAAGTTTGGGGCGTTAGCGCCGAAGCCATTTCCAACTCCCATCTCTTACCTTCGCTGTCTAGCCGGAGGCTGGTTTGGTTAGCGGCGCTACGCAGTGAAGCGGTCTCGAGGAAGAAAGAGACTCCGCTCCGATGGCGGTAAAAGGGAGAGAGATCCCGCCGCCTGCGCTCATATACATCCGACGTCATCACGTAAACCGGCAATCACCGGGGCAACGCTGTGCATGGGAGGGGCGGCGGTGAGGTTGCCCCTAGGGGGGGGGAAAGCAGAGGATGAGGAAACATCGTCCCAGTCCTCCTCCTTATAGTCTTCTAATCATCTGGTTTCCGCTCTTCATCACCTCATTCATTCATTATTATCACAACCCTCTCTTAATCAGCGTCTTAAAGTTCTTCACCATTTCATTTCCAGTCATTATATTACACCTCGATTGTCATCATGCAAGCAATCAGTCGTCTTCATCAACACTACCTGGGGAACTGATTACACTCATCATGGACTTTTTGACGCTAGTCCTTTTGCCATAATCTTCATTTGGGTTCAAATCCACCACCTGGCCAGGGCCTTCCTGTGTGGAGTTTGCATGTTCTCGCTTTGTCTGTGTGGGTTCCCCCTCTGGGTGCTCTGGTTCCTCCCACAGTCTAAAGACATGCTGTCAGTGGGGTTAGGTTAAGTGGTGATTCTAAATTGCAGATAGGTGTGAATGGTTGTCTGTCTGTGTTGGCCCTGCGATGGATTTGCGACCTGTCCTGGGTTTACCCTCCCTCTCGCCCTATTTCGGCAGAGATAGCCTCAAATGTTATGGTCATTAATAGAGAGAGAATGTTTATATAGATATGTTCATTAACTAATGACTTGTCTATCAATGTCCCACCATTCAAGATTCTTTATTTGTCACATGCATAGTTATATGAGTACAACACGCATTGAAATGTATCCTGACATGCTCCTTGACTGTGCAAAAAGGGAGAGAACATTATATACATTTAGTGAATATATACAGGTGGACATTATGTGCAGTAAGTAGCATTATATTCAGCAAGTAAGTGAATTATGTACGTTAAATGAATTAAATAAAATAGACAATTTGGAAATTTTAAATTGAAAATCTGAAAATGTACATTGTGCAAGTGGGTGTTAAAGTTTCTAGAAGAGTGAGGCTGGGATGTGTTAGGAGTAAGTCCTGTCTCAGTGACTTATGGATGCTGTGAGAGGGTTCGTGTGTGTGTTGGGGGGGCATGTTCTGGTTTAGGACAGGGATGGCTTAGGGATAGAAGTTCCTCTTGATTCTCTCTGTCCTTGCCCGGATGGTGCGGAACCTTCTGCCTGATTGCAGAAGTTGGAACAGTTTGTTGCTGGGATGGGACGGGTCCTTCAATATCTGAGCTGCTCTATTCCAGCATCTCCTGGTGTAGATGTCCTGAAGGGAGGGGAGAGCAGTCCTGCAGCAGCATTCTGCCGTACAGATCACTCTCTCAAGAGCTTTTTGGCCCTTAACACAGCTGTTCCCATACCGGGATGTGATGTTCTGTGTGAGGATGCTCTCCACAGCACCTGTATAGAAAGTCCTGAGGATCACTGGCGAGACCCCGAACTTCCTCAGTTGTCAGAGATGGTACAGGTGCTGCCTAGCCTTTTTGGACTGGACCTGAATGTGGGCAGACCATGTCAGATCTGAGGAGATGTGGGCACTGAGATACTTGAAGGACTGCACCCTCTCCATTGGAGCTCCATTGATGATAATGGGCTTGTAGTCTCTGTGCTTACTCCTTCTGAAGTCCACCACTAGCTCCTTGGTCTTGCCGACGTTCAGCTGGAGGTGGTTACGTGGCACCATGATGCCAGATTCCTCACTTCATCCATGTAGGTAGCCTCATCATTGTTGGAGATGGCACCCAACACCACTGTGTCGTCTTCAGGAAGCCATTGAATATAAGTGAAAATATAAGTGAAAATTTATCAGCTGGTTTTCGAGGGAAAGTGTATGCCGCTGGTTAAAAAAAAAATTGCCTACACACATTTGAGTGATGACATATCTCAAAACAGAGACAACCTCATAGAAAACCTCTTCCTTGTGACCCGGAATAAAGCCAGAAGCAAAGACTGGAAAGATTTCACTGTGATTCATCCATCAGGCAGCACCGGACTCAGTGTTACTAACACCAGGCACACTGTTTGGCTTCTACCCTCCTCTGAGCAATACCTGGCACCAGCCCAGAGGTCGGATCTCTCTCATTCCACACTTTCCCACAAGACAAAGCCTTCCCACGTGTGTCTTTGATGGCACAAAACTCAAAAGTGAATATTTCCCTGAGTCATGCCAGCCAGAAGCACAGAAATAGACAGCGGATAAAAACAGTGAGAGGAATTGTTTTCCAGTTTTCACATTATTTCACATTCCACTTGAGAGCTGCCAGGTAAACCCCACTTTGAAACACGTGTATTTTTATTGTCAAAACCTACCAAAAGCCCATTTTTTCTCCAAGGACACCTATATCTGTTTCTGTTATATTATCTCATTTTTATTTCTGGTGTTACTTTCTTCTTGCAACTTTTGTGCTTCGCTTGTATTTTCTGTTTCTTCTCTCTTTTCAGTGTTTCCTGTCATCTTTTAAAAAGTCACTTACATTGTGCATCTTCTGTGCTTTTCTTTCCCGTCTTTGTCTTTGTAATTGCCCCCCCGCCCCATCACTTCCACCTGTGTCCAGTTAGCCCAGTGTTACATATTCTCTCTCTCTGTTTTTGTCCAGTTGTATGTCCCTCTATTTTCTGCCACGCCTGCTGCTTTTCCCCCAGTTTGTTGCCTTGTGTTTCTGAGATACTGCTGAAGACTTTTCTTTTACCTGTTTTGTGCAGTGTCTTAAGTTACCAGTTTTATACAAACAGTTCACACCAGGGGCCTTGAAGTTGCTCCCTAAATGGAATGTAATCACCATTAATGTTAGCAATTACTTCTGCCAGAGAAGTTGTGTTTTTGGTAGTGTTTGTGTGCATGCATTTCATTCTGTCTGTCAATGTGGGATTTCAAAAAGTTCTGAATTAATTCTGATAAAACTTTGTAGAGTGGGGTGATGTTAAAAATCCATTAAAATTTGCTTTACATCCACCAAGGCCTTCAAGGGCAACGTAACCATTTATTGGTTGAAAATTGACAAAAAGCCTTAAACTTAAAAACTACTAGTGTGGTTTGTATCGCTAACATATAAAAAAATATCATATAAAGATTTAAAACATCATTTCACATTTGACTTCTCATCTCTCCTTCAAGGTCAGTAGATTAATTTGAAGGCCAAAGTGATTCTATATAAATTCTATATAATTTATTATTTTTATTAGTCCTTTATTTATCCAGGTAAAAAAAATCTCATTGAGATTAAAAATCTCATTTTCAAGAGAGACCTGGCATCATGGCAACAAAAGTCAAAATACACATACCGCATAAGTATATAACATTTAAAACAAATACAATATCCCGTACAAACATGTGAAAAAATATACAATAACAGATCAAATTAAGAGTACATTAAAAACAATCACACTGAGTAAAAGAGTTATTCTTTATATAAAGCCATTTAATTCTTACTGCCATAGTTTGTAATTACAACATATAGGCATATAGGGAATGATATTTTGGGAATTTAAATATCACATTACTTTGGACCTCTTACCTCTTCTTCAAGGTCAAATAAGGTCAAACTTTCATAAAATGCTTTTTATTTTTAAAACATTGGAAGTGATTTACATCCAAATATCATGTCACCTTTGACCTCTGACCTCACTTTTACATTTCTGGCTTCCTTTCAAGTTGATCCCAAAATGTGTCATACCTTTAAAGACAACATTGACTAGACAATGAGCTGCCTAGTTAGTCAGGAATATACTGTGGTATCATTTTATATAATAAACTCAAGTTATCCATGCCCAATTATTTACAAATCAATACCTATTATTAAGTTCCTACTCCTACATAATGTTTATATACCAAATATTCTACTATTGTCTTAAAAGTAAATACTGCCCAGCGAGTGAGCTTTGAGGTTTGTGCTCTCTCTGTGCAATTCAATGTCAAAAAAATGGTCATCATTGAAAACTGTAGTCAACCAACAAACCAACAGGGGCTGTCGCGCTGGCTACCTATGATGTATTATTCCATTGCACTTTTAGCAGCATTTCCAATAATTAAATTTCATTATATTTTTTATTCATCCATTTTATGTTGTAAAGGAATCATTATTCACTAGCATTTGAATATATCACCACGTGCTCTTTTAGCTGGAGTGTGGATATGGGATTCCAGACTACAAATCTGCTCCAACAAATGGGAGTTTCCCCTGCTGCAAAGAAACTGCCCTGTTCTTGTCATCGTTTTTCACACCACTGACTGTTATCTGGTGATATATCCACCAGTCAATAAGATCCAAACCATTTTTTAGCATTTTTTTCCCAGTCAGTGGAAATACAGTATTGTGAAAAAGCCAGCCATCATTTCTTTATATCCTGCTTCCAAGGAGACAGACTTTATTTTTATGTTATTAGCAGCCTGATGGAAAAACACATAATTTGTTCCCATTTCTTCTGTTAAATCTTAAAAAAAAAAAAAAAAAAAAAAAAAAAAAAAAAAAAAAAAAATTAAAAAAACAAAAAAAAAAATTTTTAAACCAAAAAAA
>VUQG01045279.1:63185-78998 GCA_015106755.1 Etia nguti | reverse complement strand
GAAGAGAGAGCTGAGTGTAAAAGCGAAGCTCTCAATTTACCGGTCGATCTACGTCCCTACCCTCACCTATGGTCACGAGCTGTGGGTAGTGACCGAAAGAACGAGTTCGCGGATACAAGCAACAGAATTGAGCTTTCTCCGAAGGGTGGCTGGCCTCTCCCTTAGAGATAGGGTGAGAAGTTCAGCCATCCAGGAGGGGCTCAGAGTAGAGCCGCTGTTCCTCCACATCGAAAGGAGCCAGCTGAGGTGGTTCGGGCATCTGACAAGGATGCCTCCTGGGCGCCTCCTGGGTGAGGTGTTCCGGGCACGTCCCACCGGGAGGAGGCCCCGGGGCAGACCCAGGACACGCTGGAGAGATTATATCTCTCGGCTGGCCTGGGAATGCCTTGGTGTTCCCCCGGACAAGCTAGAGGAGGTGGCTGGGGAGAGGGAGGTCTGGGCTTCTCTGCTTAGGCTGCTGCCCCCGCGACCCGGTCCCGGATAAAGCGGAAGAAGATGGATGGATGGATGGTTTAATCACCACTATAAGGGATATGAAAGCTGGTCATAGTTTTTTTTTTTTTGTCTTTGTATAGTGTTAGTTTCTCTCTTTCACCTCTATCTACATTTTAACCACTCTTTTACACCCCAGCTTTTGCTTTTAGTGGAACAAAAAAATAAAGACATAATGACAATTGGCTGAAGAACAAAAAAATAAAATATGTCACCCTTCTTTTTCAGAGCTATTTTGTGAGCCTAGGGGTTCCTGTTAATATAGCAATCAACAAATTTGACCTGACCTCTTAACTGTTCCTCCAAGCTGATTCCGCCATCCACTCTTACTCACTCTCACGCTCATCACCAACTGCCTGATAACAAGATAATCATTTCAATCAAGTGTTTTTTGGAGCAGAGAAGCAGCCAAAAACCTAAAACAAGCAGTACCAAGTATCAGAGTTTAGAAGCAAGCACTACTTTAGCATTAGTGCCCTAAGAAAAGAGGTCTCACTGCATAAAGCAGCCCTGAGGCAATGAACCAAAAAATGCTAATTTAGTAAATAAGTGAAATCAAAATCTGTCTTTAAGGCAACCAAATATACTTCTTCACATATTGCACATGTACATATTTTTTAATATCGTTATTTCAATTTAAAAATGTATTTAAAAAAGTGAACAGGGGTGCCCCAGGTCAAAGGTGAAATCCTCTTTGACTCCTCATTTTACTGAACAGTGATGTGTCTTGTGTTGTTTAATAACAAAATTAAAAATTAAAAGGGACAGGGTAATAACTTGAAATGTGGTTTGTTGCCTGAGGGCAACACCATGCCATAGAGAGTTTAAAAAAAAAAAATTTAAACTGTTAAATAATTAACACAGAGTTCCATCATTAACTTGAATAAGACTGTTCATAGTTTTTATAGATGTTTTTTGTCCTTGTATAGAGTTAGTGTGAGTCAGCGCTTTGTCATCTATCTACATTTTCAACATCATTTTTACACTTCATCTTTTGCTTTTTGCGGAACAAATAATTTAGAAAGTCCTAATAGAAAAACCCAGAGAACATTTTATTTACAGTACTTAACAAAATGATTAGACTGCACAAATATTTTGGAAATTTGTCAAAAACTTGTTTAAAACAAAAAATTATGCTATTATCTATTAGGCAAATAACAAACTGAATTTATGTTTTTATTCCCAAATTTGAGCCAGCGCACTTGGCTCGTTTGTGAAGTCAGAAATTAATCAAGCATAACACTCAACCACTAAAACTGTTTTTCTCTTCAGGAAATGTAAGTAAATAACTGTAATTTGGAATCTTGATCAAAAAATAATAATATGCTTTACTGCTTTTTTCTGCTTTTTTTGTAAAAGAGTAAATTTGGAAATTCATTGACAACAACAATAATTCTGCTTAAGGATTTTATAGCCAAAAAGAAAGCACTTAACATTTTTAAAATCTTAAAATATCTTTGGTAAGATATCAATTGCATTTGGTTGTATTGTGAAATTTGTTATTTATTTAATACAGCTGTATGCTGTATATATGAAATGCTGGTCAGAATCATAAGAAGGTGCTTTAATCAACATCCTTCCGTAAAAGTTAACAGTTAAATAATGCAATGAATGAATAGGACATATCAGCTTTATTTGATTAGAGGTCAAGCTTGGTTGTCTGATTTGACAAACTGAACACACTGGGGTCATGAGCACACAGATTCCCCCACGTCCCTGTGTGTTTCTAATCCAGTTTGCCTCCACAAGTTTCCACATTGTGTATTTTTCACTTCTCACTCTCTTAATGGTGAAAGTAATGAAAGGTGATGGAGCTGCTGTCATACACTCGTGCATTCCTTACTTAAGAAGGCATGAAGCTGTGGTTAGTTAGTCCAGCACACACACATCTGCACACAAGCACACGGAGGCATAAACACACAGCATGCTGGGTGCATTACATAACAGTATTGAAAGTTGGAGAGAATAATTGGATAGCTTCTCATGTGTTTTCCTTCAGCACATCTCTAGGTGCCAATAGGCATGCTAGAGTCAAGCGCACCAAGTTTTTGATTATTGAGTTAAATCACAGTAGCACAGACCCAACAGGAAAATGTGTTGGCTGCTACAAGCAAAGCTGTGTCCATGTCTCCTATGAGAGCATATTTAGCAGTGAGACGTGAAGTATAGGGTTTGTGTAAAACATTCAATTTTTTTTATTTATAATTTCAGACTTGTGGAAAAGAAACACACCTTTACAGCCATTTCCGGCTTGGGAATTTTAAAAGAGAAAAAAGAAAAAGCCCCATCTCCTAAAGCATCTTATAACCCTCCATCGCTTTGTCATTCCTCCCTTCTCTCTCATCTTGCCCCGGGACTGATGACTTGGTTTCTTTTCCGTTATTTCCAGCTGTCTGTCGGAGTCCATCTGTCAGTCTCTTTCTGAGAGGGACAGTGATATGATTTCCACGATAGGAAATGGCAATTTTTTTTTTAACAGACTTGGGGTTTAGTCTCTCAGTCGCTCTCTCTATTTATGAGGAGAGCAGTAAAACAACATAAAGCCAGGACACAAAGGCCTTCATACCTGTCTGCCTCCCTGTCTTTCTGTCCAATACTCAAGGGATCCATTAAAACAAAGAGATTTCAGTGTGACAGTTCCATGTTCAGGCATAATCATAATGTTATTTGTCATTTTGACAGATAAAAGATAATTGCTGCCCTGCAACACAGTTACTCACATAATTGAATCATCAGCAGCAGCACATTCAGCTGCATTAATTTAGGGAAAGCAGATGCTTAACGGAGCACGCAAGCCACCAAATAACAGCCAGCTTGACGTTGATTGGAAGGTGGTACTAAACAAACTATCACGGGCTAGAGAAACCCTGCAGGTAGTCAATCATATTAGTGAATTAGCACGCAGCTGTTTGTATTATACAAATGACATTAAACTTTCTGGGGAGCTGTCTTTCCTCTCCCTTGGCCTCTTTTTTCAAATTATTATATTCTACTGCTACAAAATGGTCAACTGAAAATCTTGTCTTCGAGCAATTGAGTCAACAATTGTAGTTTCATATAAACAAATCAGAAACTAGCCAACATACTAGTATTTTTCAAAATTCAAGATTTTGTTTCCAGTGTATTTATGAGGCACCTGCAAAGCCTCTGTGTGGACTGTGTGCCTCAGTAGGTCAGGGATAGCAGAGGCACACAAACCTTTGGAGTTGATTTAACACATTTATCAGTTACTTAAAAATACCCCATCCACGGTGGGGCCACAACCAAGTGTACTCCTAGTTTTGGTCCCAAGCCCAGATAGCCCAGGAAGGATATCTGCTATAAATTTTTTTCCTAATTAGACATGCAGATTATCAATAGGATTTTCATGCCACTTTGCTGCTGGTCAGCAAAGTGTTGGCAGAAACTGTTGGCCTAAGACAAAGTTAGAGGAGAGGGGGGGTGGCATGTTTGGAGGAGTGTGGAGGCAAGAATAGGGACTTTAAATGTAGGGACTATGCAAGGAGAAGAGATAATGATGGTGCACGAGTTTAAATACCCAAGGTCAAGGGACAGTGCACAAGAAGAAGAAGAGCACAGACAGAGGGTGGAGTGGGTGGAGACGAGTGTCGGGTTGATTTGTGACAGAGGGACAGCAGATAGAACGAAAGGGACGGTTTACAAGACGGAGACCAGCTATGATGTATGCTTTGGAGACAGTGGCACTAAACAAAAAGACAGGAGGTGGACCTGGAGGTGGAGTTGAAGATGTTAAGATGTAATTGGGAGTGACCAAGAGGGACAAGATTAGAAATGAGCATAACACGGGGACAGTTCAGGTGAAGCGTTTTGGAGACAAAATTAGAGAGGCAAGACAAGGCTAAGATGACTTGTGGAAATACTGGACAAGGGATGTTGAAGATGGTGCTGTCAAGCAGAAGAAAAGGATTCATGCATGTAGTGTAGGAGGGCATGCAAAGGGTCGGAGTGACAGAAGAGGACGCTAGGGATAGGTGAGATCGAGGTAGATGATCCACTCTTGCAACCCTTAAAGGGACCAGTGGAAAGAAGAAGAAGACCCAATAATTAAATATCAAATAAACAACTTCTAACAACTAGAAGGTAACACTAATGGTCTTATTGAGCAACTGGAACATCAAGAAAGTGGGCTGAGGGTAAGCAAGGCCGGACAGCTGTTGCTGCCCCGCAGTGTCTGTCATTCTTTGTACCAAACAAAGGCTGACACCCTAAAGGCACGTCTCCTTGTTTTATTATTCTCCCATTTATTCTTTTGCATACTAGGCTATCTGTCTATACATCTGTCAACCTGGAAGAGAGGCATCTCAAGTTATTCTGCCGCATAGCAATTTCCCCCTGAACTTGTACTGAAAAACTCCCATATGCAGAATGACACCCCCTTTGCTTTTTATGTCCTCTAGTTTCCTCTCAACTGGATTTGCCCTTTTGTTATGTAGTCTCTCAGGAAATCCAGCCTACTTAACAACCGTCCTATCTATTTTGATGTGCTTTACTTTGCTGTACTGCTATTACTACTACTGCAAAAGGGCAATACTGGATTTGTAAAAACTTAATAATAGGATCTATTAAAATTGTGTTGTTTCAGCATGTAATTGACTATAGCAAGAAAGATCCCAACAGAAAAAAGACAACTTAGATTAAAAAAACAGCTCTAATATGCTCCACTTTACTTTTGCAAGGTCAGGCAAAGGCTAGTAGTGTGGATGATGAAATTGCAGTGACTGAAGCAATTGCATGTCTATTCTTTTGTATTCTGTTCCTCTTACAGGATGTATCTGCAGATCAGAGGGAAGGCGGCGTCGGTGTTTGTGTGCGCCTGTGAGTGCGTCCCACATCTTTGAAGCTTCCTGCTGTCAGCCCGCTGCATCCACACACACCCACTGTTGTTTACCGTGTGCGCTTATACAAATCCAGGCACACAACTAATAGGACAAAGCAGATGTTTGCATAGGCACTTTTGCAGCATCACCAGAGCTCAAATCACACGTGCAGCATTCACGCTGAAACACACTCATAGCTGAAGAGGCTGAAATCAGGGTGACAAGAAGGTTAACAATATTTTAGAGTTGTCCATTATTGTCCTTTAACAAGCAGCCCACACCTCCTCTTTCTCTTCTTCCTGTATGCTGCAGCTCTCCCTTTTTCATCTGACATGCAATTACAAATATTTGCGCACCGTTTTCTCCCTCTTACACAGACTTGCTCACGATTTCAGTTCCTCTGCTCACAAACCCCTTTTCCATTCTAATTATATATTTCTGTCTCTTCAGATTCTTTTGATCACTTTGCCTGTTTTATCTCGCTCTCTCTCTCTGACTCTGCCTTTATATGTCTCACCCTCTCCTTTTCTATCATCTTTCTAAAGCGGCTCTCCATTCACTGGCCCTGCCAACATCTTCAACGATTCCTTACTTCTTTTCTCAGCGTGAAAGAAATCTAGGAATATAGGCCGGCAGTATACTCCAGGTGAGGGGTGGGGCGGGGGAGGACAGTATGATGCAAAAGAGATACCGAGAGTAGCATTTACAGTGCAGATGAAGGGGTAGATGAATAGGAGGGAGCACGGATTTCAATAAGGAACAGAGGTGGATTTGGAGGAGCTGTGAAAAAGTGAAAGGTGGGGAGAGAGTAAAAAAGGGAGGGTAAAAAGAGGGAGAGATATTTAATTCATTCTTTCACCGTGTCATTAAATATATATGGGCACTGGAGCGAGGAGAGATCACCCTGACTTTAGCACAATGGATCTACTGAGATCGCTCACGCTCTCTCACTTTCTCTCCGTGTGTGTATGTGTGTGTGTGTGTGTGTCTGCCAAAAATCAAACACACCCATGAATACGCACGCCGTCACGCACACACTTTTCCCCTCACACTCACACATTTCCTTGGCAGGAGAATCAACTATTACAGTGTCTGTCGGTCATTACGCCTTATTCCCCCAGTGATGGATGTAACACTTTGTGGCGCTGCAAAATGTGTTTTGGAAATGTGTTTGGAATTGCTTTGTGGCACTGCTGAATGCTTTTGGAATGAGATCATAACAGGCTGAGAGCCACTGTAATACCATTGTGGAGCAAGTGGCAGGATGCCACTTCAGTGTAAGTTACTGGTGTGTGTGTGTGTGTGTGTGTGTCTGTGTGTGTGTGCGTGCGTGCACCCGTGTGTGCGTGCGCGTGTACTTTAAGGTGGATTTCTTATATCTGACAGCTGCACGTGTGTGTCTGTGTATTATATACCAGACTGATGATGGCATGTGTGTGTTTATGTCTCTGTGTGTGTGTCACGGGCAGAGTGCACTCATATATGTATTTATGTGTGACACTGACAATTTAGGTTGTGACTGCCGGAGTGACAACCACAATTCTGCACTAAATGGGACTGTTATATGGTTTGTCACCTGCATTACGCTGTCGGCTGGAAACCTCGCACCTAAGAAAAATTTGATTTGCTCACTTTATGCAGTTAAGGAAGCAGAGATTTAAAGCTGGGGCTATTTTGGATAACAGCTGCTACACCGAAGGAGATTATCAGACCTGTTTCAAACATTTGTGGCCATCCTGTCCATCAGAGACTGACAAACCACAAATGGAATGCGCTAATCTCGAAGCATGGGGTTTTACAGATTTACTTTTAAACACCCCTGTCAGCACGCAGACTGATCTGAGCCGAAGTGATAACATTATACACTTTTTGATATGCACAACTTGACATTTGCACAGGTCCTGAACAATTCTGTCGTGTACAAACATCAGGGATCGGAAGGCAAAAGGAAATGGGGTTCACGGTAATGCATTCAACAACATAATCCAATGTTGTTTGTGCCAAAGTGCAGATTAGAAGTACATTTTTGTGTGTGATAGCCTGTAACACAACTTTAAAACTCACATCAACACCAAAGCATGGATAGCTTCTGTGGTAACACTCTCAAAAACAGAACTGTCAGTTGAGTGGTAAAGCTGCAGTCTTCACTGCATAAAGCCCACAGCCCCAAGCCATCCAGGATTAATCAATGGAACCCAGCCTCATTGATTTAGGACATGGAAGCCAGCCATGCATAAGATTAGGCATGTGTGATCCTCTGCCCTGTAGCCTGCCTTCTCTTGACTTGAAAAACTGCACATCCTTTAAACTTCCTGTATTAGTTCCAGTGTAGTGTCTTTCAAACTTTTCTTCACATTGACATAGTATTACGTGGACCCCAAGAAGAAAAACCTCTACGGATGTTAGCGCCTGTATCTGCTTTGTCATACACTGAACTAAGGTACTTGGAGAGATTTAGGTAATTTACAAATAATTAATGATAACTGATAGCCAAAAATCTAAACTTCTATGTCTCATGATCCCACATGGGACATGCTAGAAAACAAACTACAAATGTTTTACCAGAACCTCACTTGGAATTAATATTGAATTAAGCATGTTTAATTTAAGCTGGCATTGAATATTGAATTACAGAGAGGGAAAATCCTGCAAGGAAAACACTTATAAAAGGGGGGTGAGAAGGGATAAGAGTGTGTAAGCATCCCTAATGTTGGCACACATTACTCGATGCATTAACCGTAGAGTTGAGGGGGACACACGAGGCATGACCTTATATTTAATTCATCACACACTCCCTGAAGTAAGGCTGAAAGCTTCGGGGAAGCTTGCTCTGATCGCAATGAACAGATGACCCTTTCACAAACTGAAAATTAGACTTTAAAATGTGTTACATGCATTACAGTTTGCTCCTTGGTACACCTTATGACAGATTGGTGGGTGTGTACCTCTTCTGTGTGTGTCTGTGTGCTGTAACATCTATATGGCCGGCTTTCTTTTTTATTTAATGTGAGCCACAGTGGTAAATGGTCTGTACTTATATAGCTTGTTTTAACCTTTGCAGTTCCGCAAATGCTTTACGCTGTGTTTTTAAAACACAACCACATTCACACACACGTCATCATGGCCCCAATATCCAGGGGTCACACAAACATGACATTTGAAAGTAGTTGCCCTGAAAAAGATTTCAGCTAGACTACCACCTTCAACATGTCAGAGACAAATGTATGTCTATGTATATGTGTTTGTATTTCCCCGAAGATAACAGCTTCCAACGAAAGACCGCAAAGTGTTCACTCGAAGCTAAAACCAATCTGTTTCAATAAAGTGCTTTCAAGGGTGTGTGTGTGTGTGTGGTGTGTTTACTGTAAAGTAAGTGAATAGCCAAGTGTAGATAGTAAGTAACAGGCACAGCAAACAATCATATCAGTTGTTTATTCTAATAAAATAGTTTCTGAAACAATGTAAGACTGTAGGAGTAAAGTGAGGTTCAACTTTCAGTGGAGACAAAATTTATGCACCAAAACTAACATGTTGTTGGAAAAGACAGTGTTTGAGCTTTCCAGCATTTAACAAATAACTAGTCCTGGCCTAAAAGGTAGAACAAAGTGCAGAAGTTGTAAGCTCACCTAGCAGTTTGTGTTGTTAAAAGCCTGGGTATCTAAATCTAGTTGATTTACTATTGTATCCTAGTATGGGATACCTAGTATCTCTTTTTTTTGCATTTGCAATATTTTAACAACATTTAACCATATTCATTCAATACATTAGCCTAAAAAGTGCAAAAAAAATGGAGCTTACTCTTTTTATTGCTTCATTTATTCAAAGTATAGTATTTAAGTTGTTACTAGCCTTGACTTGTCTACATATTGACCTACTCTTTAGCATGGTAGAAAGATACCTTTTTACTTCAAATCAAGAGACATCAAGGCCTGATAGAAAAAGTTCTTAGAATACTGCAAACTAATTAAAGAGATCTATCACATATTCTACAAAAGGCAAAAAAGACTACTTATTCATGCATCCAAGGTATGTTTGTATTATGTATAATCTTCAGTATTTATGAGAATAACCTCCATAACTTTGGCACTCTGTGCCAAAAGACATTACTGAGTGTTTGCCTTTGCAGAAAATGAACTAATTAAATAAGAAATTATTCCTTTCATCCTTAATGATTAATGGTAGGTAGCTATGGCATCAGTGATGTAGAGCGAGCTGATCATTATCATAAACTGAGACCTTGACAAATTACCATGCTAGCTGGATTGCTTCACACTATAACACGTCACTCAGGTTTTAATGCAGCTATTTAATGGTATTTCTTTAGCCACTGTGTATTAACTGTATAACAAAAAAATTATGAGAAATGTGTTGAATAACTACATTATTTTAAGTAGAATTGTGCAGCCTTTTATTAAAGTACTAATGCCAATATATTTTATTGCTGAGAACTACAGTCATGTGAAAACAAAAGTTTTTGCAGTCCTATGGAAAACTTGCCACACTGTTACTGCTTCCATAGGAATTAAGAGGGTAAGTAGCAGCCATTACCTGCTAATCAATTCAACTTGGCTGCTGGTTTGGAGTGTTCAGGTGTCTGTTAATCTTCCCAGGAGTGGATATGTCAGCAAATTCACCCCAACGTCTGACCATGCAATTCTCACGGCTTTATTTTAGACTCTTCATTCCTTGTTGAGTGGGGCTTCCTGTTTGTGAGTTTGCTAGTTCCTGTTTGTGAGTTGTTGTGTGGTGTGTTTTGTTTGTGTTTTTGTGGATTTTCTGAAATTTTTGGACCTCATTTTATTAAATCAAAGATATTGGTCTAATTGTTTAAAACTTCTGTTATAACCCTGTCTGAATTATGACCCTGAACTTGAGATTGTGCTAACGGGGTTGAAGAAGTAATTGCAGGCTAGCCAACAAGCTATTAGGCTAACACCTGGTAAAGCTAACGGCTGGCAAAGCTAACAGCTTACTGAACGTGCTTACCGGTGGAACCAGCTAACATGGGGCCAAAGAGGACTCCAATAGCTGAGTAAGTCAAAGACATTAAAAAGTCTCTTGACTTCCTAATGGATGAAATTTCTACTATCAGGGTTGCAGCAGAAAAGCATCCTTGACATTGTGCAGAAGCTAAAGCTCCATCCAAAAGGCGGAGAAAAAGAAAAGGATCGCAGACCTGGAAAGTAGGGTCAAAGAACTGGAACAATACTCCAGGATAAACGACATGATCATCACTGGGCTCCATATTAATCCTTCTGTAAATGTTAACAGTTAACCACAATAGGTCAGGATACCTAAGAATTTGAGATAGTTGTGGAAATGGTATCAACTTTGTAAGTTAAAGATTTCTTTTGTTCAACAAACACATAGTCTACATGTTCTATTTATGTGCTTATAATATACACCATGTACATAAAACCTACACCCATACAAACACTAGCTCTTATTGTGCTTTCTCTGCTTTTATTGTGAAATATTTAAAAATTAACTCACATGGGAGGGAGAATCAGAAAGTATACACATCTAGGGAAAGCACTGAGATGTGAAGAATATGTAGAGACTGATGTTGATAGTCAGACAGGCAAAGATGAAGATACGCCTGGACAGAAAGATGACTTCATGATCTATTCATAAAGTCAGCCTGTCATGTAGTCATGTGGTCAGGTAAAGTTGACTAATGTAGTGTAATGTAAAGTTTGCCACTGCGGTTACATTGCCTTAGATACAAACAACAACTCAACATGAACGTGTGTGGTCCTCATCGGTTCACTCTGGTGCTTAAACACATAGCACTGCACATATGTATAGTTCTATGATTTATACATGGAATGCATGCATACCATTGAAACCACGTGTGTCTCTGGATGTGTGTTTCCAGAGAAAAGGTGGAGAACGGAGACTAGTACAGGATAAACAGCGATGAGTCACCTGTGTGACTGACCTTTTAGCATACACACTCACAGGAGGTTAGCATGTGTGTGTATAATCTAGTCCTGTGTGGACAGGGGAGAGAAGGTCAAAAGAACAAAATGCACGTTCTATCACAGTTTCTTGAGCACACATTTTACTCACCGTCTATGAAAAGTGTGTACGTTCAGGTGCAAACCCTCCCTGCCATCAGCATCTGTCAGACTGGTTTCTACCCACTCTAATGTCAAGGCAGCTTGGCTCCACTGGGCATTATGAAACCCTCTGATGTCTCCTCTTTCACTACACCTGCCTCTATGAATGAATATTAATGAGCACACAACAACAAAACAAAGATACTAATTTTAATATTTTGCCCACTCAGCAAACCTGGTTTGCATTCACACCTGCCATCCCCATCTTGGAAATCTTTTGCCACATCAACTTAGGATCAGAAAGTATTCTCCTCCTGAATGCCATCAATATTTATGAACAAGTCAACAGACCACGCAAGCTATTATAATGGCTTGGAGACCATTATGCAGTTGCACAGATATACAGCAGCTTGTGTCCCCCACCTGGTACCCACAAGCTGGAGCTCTTTCTCCTTGCCATATTAGACTGCAGCTACAAGACCAAGTCAGAGATTGAATTCACAATAGTGCATTTTTCTCAGTGGTTTCTGTACTGAGACTACTTTATTTAGTAATTGAGCTAATGGTCACTGGATTGAGATCAATTCTGACTTTTAGAAATTCCGATGCTGAGGCTCCCTCGCCGTGAAAATTAACCTCCAACTTTTTGGAAATTGATTAGCTATTAGAGCCAGTTTTAAAGTAAAATGTCACACTAGTCTCAATCTTTTATTTGTTAGGAATTACTCTCTTTCTTTGTTTCACTCTTTCTTCTATCCATTAATCCACCTTTCATCCATTTTTTTAATCACTTGTCCAGTTAAGGGTTACAAAGGGAATGTACCCCATCCCAGCTGAGGTCTGATACAATTTTATTTTCGACCATGAACAAGGCAGACAAGCAGTCCAGCTGTATTATTTCTATGAGCCACCATTATCAGCTAAAATCTAAAAGATATGATGGATACACACTAACAGGAGTGGAACCTGGGGTTTAATTTGATTCAGCATGTGAAACCTCACCAGATTTGATACATGTATAAGTTTTTCTCAAGTCTTTTTCCTTTTCTTTTATCATATTAAAACCTGCAAAAATGTGGGTTTTGGACAGGAAGACGATGAAAGCATCATCTTGGGCTCTGGGGAAGGAATTTTCATAATAATAAACTGATCATTTGAAATAATTATTTGTTGATTTCCATCAGTAACAGTGTCATGTGAGAGAGCCTCCACTGCCTACACAAGCGTGATGTGTTTGTTTTCCATTATGAAATCATGCAGGCTAAAATACACAAGCAGTTGTTGAAGAAAGCGTGTGACATTACTGATAGAACCAGCTAAAAAAAGGAAAAGACTTTATGTGTTTCTCATATTTCCACTAGTAGTACTAATTTGCATATGGTGAAATGCTTAGGGTCCACTTTCTTTAAAACCATCACAAATCCTAAATACATTAGTGATAGAGTACATGGTACCGTGCAATAGTTTGGGCATGCTGCAAAAAGAGAATCCTTTCAAAGCTAATGTGAACTTGCCACTGTGCATTTAGGAAGTCTCAGTTACTTCAGTCTGATTTAATTGTTGAGATTGGGCCATCACTTTTAGGGCTCCTTTTTTTAATCCTGCTAAAGACTCTGAATGGATCATGAGTTTCAACTCCATTAGACACCACCTGAGTGTGTATGGCACCCTTCTTTTGCTTTACTTCCTGGGGTTCAAATCCCAGGCGGTGCTTTTCTGTGGGGAGTTTGCGTGCTCTCCTCATGCTTGTGTGAGTTCTCTCAAGCTTTTCCAGCCTCCACCCACAGTCCAAAAACACGTTTGGGTTAGGTTAATTGGCAATTCAAAATAGGCCACAGGCGTGAATAATTGTCTGTCTCTTTGTGTTAACACTGTGCCAGATTGGTTAGGCCCCAGTCCCCCATGACCCTTAAATGAATAAGCAAAAGAAAATGGGTGGATGAATTTATGGTATATTGAAACACTAAATAGCTGCATTTTTTATTCTGTGCTATTTAAATAATATATTACATGAGATAGATATAGTACCTCTAACCTGACCATTTGCCGGGTTAGAGGTAGTGTTTCTGTAAATATTCTGGCCTGTATGATTCTTGATGTATCAGTATTCAGATCTTGAAATCCATTTAAAAAAAGGAAGAAATCACTGAGGCTAAAGGATAAAATGATAATACACAAGAAAATCTCATAAAACCCGAATGGGCTCAGACTCATGTGTGAAAAGCATCATGTTCTTTCTGCAGGGTGAAACAGAATGCCGTGTACAGCAGATGGCAAGAATGCCAACGGGAGACAACAGAGGTTACGTGAAGGCCAAGACAAAAGTTCTGCAGCAATGCCAAGTTGGTAATGTGTTACTGTGTTGCTTTATAGGTACAAACCTGTAGATATATTAATGTGCCCCCCCCCAAATACTTAAACATATTCCACGAATCACATGTACCTCATCAGCATGACAAGTTATTTTTGGGAAAAGCCTTGGAGTGTTTCTCTCCTTTTCCCAAAGTAGTGAATGTTTTGTTGAAGCTAAAGTCCTTCAAAAAGGAAGGAGTAACGGGGGCTTGGGGGAAGACTGTATGAAGTACATCTGAGAAACAGATGGTAAGAATGCAAAAACGAGACAGGAGGAAGACGGATCAAATAGAAATGGATGCCCAAAGTTGTTTACTAATCCCTTATGTGTGACAAGAATCATAAAATATAAATTCTGAAAAGTGAACATTACAAGAACTCAGTTTTTAAAAGTGGCAGGATCTGAGTCACTAACTACTTGAAGCGCAGTAGAAACACTCATATTTTATGCTTTTGCATTGCTCAACTGATACACTGAAGGCAGGAATTTCTTCCCTAAATAAAATTAGAATTGAGGAAGGGCTTACTTATAAATATAAATGTGATCATAAGGTATGCTAATATGGTAAACAAGTACTGGTAATGTAAAAAGGTGAAGAATAAGACAAGAGGAGGTGGAAAGGAGAGCAGAAGAGGTCAGAAAAGAAAACAAAAGTTGCCCGAGGAGCAGAAGAAATAAGTCAGAAACAAAACAGACACATGGTTTAAAAATGTAAATCACTAAAAGAGAAAGAAACTAAAAATAGAGGATTAAATTTCTGTTACAGTGCAATACAGTGCAGACTTGTTGAATGCTTGGATAACATTTTTTGAAGCCATCTGTGCACAGTAGGAGAATGCCTTACAAACTTGGCTTCGGTACAGATTTATGTCACATTCAGTTAGGCCAAGATATTTTTGGATGGCCTTTGTTGTCCTCGATAGTTTGGGATGTGGTCAAAGTGCAGACTCTCATCTTTAATTTGCTATTTAACAGTTTCAGTGCTGACTTTCAGGGGTTTAAAACCAATGGACAAACTAAAAATCATAAACACTGTTCTTTTAATGCTTTGTTAGGATTCCTGTGCAGGTAGTGGAACCTGTAGGCATCTGCTGTGTGTAGGAAACCCTCGCTTTGAAAGGCATTTAATGCAGCTAGTTACTAGTTCTTTCTGCTTTTAGCTTATATTCTAGCAGATGAAATGCATACTTGGTGAGATTTCAATTACCTTGACTGACCTAGCCTCTCTGCAGAATATTCTACTCTTTATCTTCAAAAACTACACTGGGTGGCTTTCGTAGTAGAATTTCAGTCATTGTCCACTTCCTCTGAGGTACTATGAATCAACTTTACCATATTTTTCTGAACCCATGTAGAAAGTATATTTCTGTACACTCTAGAATTCATTCTGCCTTCTGTCTCAGCGACCCAGTGCCACTGGAAAGCACGGATGTGCATGCACCACACTGCTTCCATTGTGTTTCAAAGAGCCAAATCACTCTGTTATAGGTTAACACAAGTTTTCAAATACCTCTGTTCCAGAGCTGGTCTGGTCTTTACAGATATTTGTGGTTAACTTGACCTGGCCTTTTTAATTCTTAAGGCTGATAAATGGTTTGCACCTTGTGGTGAAGTGTTCCCCTCAAAAGAAAAAGACTTGGAAAATGATGTTTTCTTTACTTCCTACTGAGTGTTCTTCACTTGGCTCGATGTTGTGAAGGGATTTTTCTTTATAATGGAAAATGATTCTACCAGGCATACAGGGCAGATGATTCGGCAATCATCCACCCCGCTCCTTTCAGTGGACAGCCTTTTGTGTTGTGAAGCTGAAGTGTTCTTTTCTTTTTCCCTCCTACTTTCTTTCTGATGGCTTTCCTTTGTTTTTACAGCCTGAAGATGGTGTATTTCACATGCACTGAGAGCTCCTTTGACCAGATGTTGTGAGTTCACAGAAACAGCTTTAAAATGCAAATGCCACACTCTTACATTTAAGCCCCTGAAATTGAATACAGCGTATAAAATGCAATATTTTTTGGGGTGTGTGTGTGTGTGTGTGTGTGGGGGGGGGGGGGGGTGTACCCCGTACATA
>VUQG01045279.1:52658-63165 GCA_015106755.1 Etia nguti | reverse complement strand
GTGGTTGTGGGGGTGTGTGTGGGGGGGGGGGGGTTGTAACCACTTAAACAAAAATATACAAACTTGTAGCGCTACTTCCAGTCGCTCCCTTATTCACAAGAGGTCACCATAGCAGGCAGCGCCACATGTTTGATTTGTCATATCAAGCCAGCGATCTTTTGCTTGTTAGGCAAATGTGTAAATCTCTACACTATGGAGGCAATTTTATGATACGGGGCTGTGCTTAATACATTTCAAAATGTAACTGAAATAAAGTAAGAAAGACAAAAATAATATCTTGTGTTAAAATCTACTCTTCACGTGGGACCAGGAATGACTGACCATTTCTTATGATTGCTGTTTTTTGGGATCTCTAATAATCAGTCTGAACAATAGTAACAGCACAAAAAGAGAAGGAGAGAAGAGGGTGGGGGGGGGTTGAATGGAAAGGACGGAGACTGAGAGATACATAAAGAGATGGTGACAGGGGACTGAGTGACAAAGATGTTTGCCTGCAGCGTTACAGCTGGCAATCCTTGTTTCTGTTTTCTACCATTCTGCTTCTTATGAAAGAGCACATAATCGCAAAGATGTGATACAAGAGAAAGTTTCTAAATGCTTCAGGACAGCTGATGGACAGAGTATATGCCAGTCCTTACACACACCACCAGACACTTGGCACAAACGTCCAGAGTTTATTCCAACCCTGTTTCTTTTTTATTATCAAGGGCCGCATTTTGGGGTTTTTTTGTTTTGTTTTGTTTTCTGAACACATTAAAAGCAATAATCATGATTAATTTTTAATTGATCATTTGCTGTTCTACAGTTAGAATACAAATACAATAGGTCCAGTTTTCAGTTGAGTATTCATTTGGTAAGTGCTGGATACGTAAGCTATATTCCTCACGCTGGAGAAGATGTCAATGTTTTATGTACAAAGCTTTTCCAACTTTGTATATATAATGACTGCATTTTAATTAATCGTTAAAATAATACATTACAGCACAAAACCCTCAAGAAACCATAGACTAAATAAAGGGAGATAGAAAAAATAAATTCGTAAAACCTGAAAACTAAGAACAGAAAAGGTGCTGGAGTCTAGTTCTCCCTCACACCACTTTAAGTCACTAACTGATTGGCTCTGTTTACTGCAGCAGCCATATTAATGAACGCTGCAGCACAGAAGTGTGAGAAAGTTAAGTGAATTCTTTTGACCTGTAGTCCGGAAGCCTTCTTGCTCTGCTATTGCTGTCTGTGCTAATGATAAGCAAGGTCTCAAACTTCTTCTTCTTCTTCTTTAGACTGCTACCTTCAGGGGTTGCCAAGCAAATTGTCTGCCTACATCTCAATCTGTCCCTTGCGTCCTCTTCTGTCACGCCAACACTGTGCATGTCCTCCTTCACTACATCCATGAATCTTCCCTGTGGTCTTCCTCTTTTCTTCTTCCATCTCTGCCTTGTCTCTGTACCTTGTCTCCAAACCACTCAACCTGACCCGTCCCTCTCATATACTCATTTCCAGTCTTGTCCATCTCCCAAACAAATCTTATCATCCTCATCTGTCCTCCCATCTTTCTGTTAGTGCCACCATCTCCAAGCCATGCATCATAGCAGGCCTCGCAGTAAATAAATACTCTCAGATTCCTGGACTGAAGATTGTGTATGGATATCTGTTCCAGCTGAACAGCACCCAGGCTACCATTAGATAGAGGGAACAATCTCCAATGAGGTTGGCTGTGTGCACTGTTTTATATAAAATCAGTTGTGGGAAGACTGGGGCAACGTGGGTTTAACACATATTTGATAAAAAGTTACAGGTTAACCGGTGAAGGCTACAGCTCATTTGATCAATTTTTGATGTGTTTTACTTTTTAAGGATTTTTGTCAAGGTCAGTAACTCTGCAGCTGTAAATAAATTGTTTCCTTGTATGCTATTTAATCTATAATTAATGTAACATGGTGTTTACTTAGTATGTTCTTCGAATTTCTAATGTTCTCAGTGCAGTATCTTTAATATCTAACGAGATATAGACAATATTTTATTAGTATGGACACTTGCAAGAAAAGCAGAAGATTTTTTCAAGCCTTTATTAATTCAGATGGCTGCTGGCCTGGTTGAAGTCAGAAAAGTCAATGACGCAGATCAACGCATACATTTTAATGCTAGTGATCTAACAGGAGGCCAAGGTATCCCACTACTATATTTGGAGAGTGGTTTGTATATTTGTGTGTTTGGGTGTCCAATTACATCTCTTTTTACAATTGTCCTAACTCCCCCAAACTTGACCTAAACACATTCCAGGGCCAGTTTTTGCATATGTTGTGTTTTAATAATTCAATTTTAAATCCTTTTTAGTGTCATTTAAATGCCGGCCAATTCACTTTGTTGTTGTCAATCCATAATTTTAAAAAACCTGCATTGTTTTGCATTATATTTACATAGAAAATCTAATAAAATCTAAGTGAAACAGATGCTTATTATTACTATCTTTGTAATGAATCAAGCTGTATTGTTTAAACTAACAAAGAGCTGAATTGTAGATAGATATCCCGAATCAATACCCGTACATGCGTGGCGAGGTGCCAATTTTATGGTCCTATAGCGACTGCATGGAACCCTCTTCAGTGTGGTGTAGACCTGTAAACAATGACTGTGCAGGTAAAACCTATCCCATTCCTGCTTCATATCTATTACTATAAGCATGTGTTGCAATGCACTGTGTGTCACAGTGTACCAATTTCCTCCCAACTGTTTGACGTGAAAAGATTAAGATGACTCAGGGTCCGTTAGCATAGAAAGCAGCGGAGGTTTCATTCTTTTCTATGGCTTGCCGCGTGCACTGCATGGAGCAAAGTATAGTGCAATCATGGTGGCAAGGGAGCATTCATACAACCGACAGTAATGCAGAATAACATGCAGTGGACACGCACACGTGAAGAGCATGAGCAGCCACAAAAAATTTATGTAGTCCAGGCAGAATACAACAGCCAAGTCTACACAGACTGTGGGCCGCATGCCACGTTCTATGTTAAAAGGCCCTAAGGCACTGAAGCTGAAGAGGCCACAGGTAATTAATTACTTATACAGTGGAGTAAAACACTGACAGGGACAATTTTACTCCACTTTTGATACATGCATTTTGCTGACAGTGCTTACATATTATTGCATTACTAACTCCTGTTAGCTAATGCTAACATGGCTTATACCCAGAAGCGCACAGATCAATCACTCTTATTTTTATGGTGGCCCTGAGAGATCAAATTCACTGCAACGTAAGAAAACACTAGCAAATATTAAAAATGCTGCTAAGCACACAAAACACCACAAAAGGTCAAAAGAAACCTCACAAAACACAACCGAAGAGTTTTTTGGGAAACAGAAATGTGACGGAACAGCTGCGGAAGTAACAAGTTCACAGTAAACAGCTAGTGGCAAACATGTATTATATGAATCATGCAATTAAAACACATCTTTTTCTTCCTCACAACACTGATGAATCCTCGACTTCTTTTGAGCGTGTCTCACTGCAGGCCTTCACATGTTTTGGTTTCTGTCACTTCCGCACCTCTGCTGTCGCATTACTGTGTCCCCAGAAACACTTCTGTTGTGTTTTGTGAGATTTTATTTGTTTTTGCTTCCACTGTGTTTTACTCAGTTTCCATTATGTTTTGTGTGCTTTTGCAGCATTTTTCTGTTTGCTGATGTTTTTTTATGTTGCAGTTTGTTTGACCTCTCAGGGCCACCGTATATTTTACCTGACTACAGTACACTTTGTCAGCTTGAACTACATTATACCTATTTGCTATAATAATTAGTGTGATTAAAAAAATGTTTTGGCAACATCCACACAGACATTAGCTGTCTGCCTGCTTGGTTTTTCTCCACCTTAAGGCTGCCCTTTTGACTGTATCCTTTCCCTATCTTAATCATCATCCTGTCACATCTCTCCACCTGTGCTTACTTACCTCTATTCCTTTACTTCCCCTCAACCCACTATAACACTGTATCATTTGTCTATTTCACTTGCCCTACTTTTCCTTTACTTCCCTCATCCCATCTATCATCCCTCCACCTTTCCTATATCTCTCTAATGCTTGATTTTGGTCAGTGTTGGGAAGGTTACTTTTAAAATGTATTCCACTACAGATTACAGAATACATGCCCCAAAATGCTGCTTGTAACGTATTCATAGGTCACATCCTGTCTGTGAGCACAGCGAGCTCAGCACCAATGTGAGAAGCACAAAAAAAACATCAAAGACCAAAAAATACAGCATGAGAAAAACAGCTGGTGGCTGCAGTGGACATTTTTTGTTGTTTTTAACACTCAGTTTCACTTCAGCTCATCTCCACAGCTGGCAAGGACCAACAGCACAAGCAGGAGTAGTCCCACAGTGACAGTAAAACGCTGCAACATGGAGATGACATTTTGCAAAGCCGTCTGTAGGCTATGAGAAAGAATAAAAGCAGAACAATGTTTTAGTCCTTACTCTTTCTAACTTTCAACCTTTTCTCTATCACTTTATCTTTGAACACCTAACTCCACTTCCCTTCAGGGTAGCACGGAAATACAATGATTAGCACTGCCTCCCAGAAACACCACCTTCATCACCTCCACCTGGACATGTGGGAATTTCTATGTAGAGTTCTGTGTTCTACACAGCAAACTCAGAAAAAGGCAATCTTTAAAAATTTTGGCCTCTCACCCTTCGACATATCCAAAATTTCCAGCGGTGAAAGGGTGAGAGGGCACCATGCACCAATCACTAATCTGTCAAAGTCAATGTAAATTGATAAAGAGATCAGGCATTATCATAAATATTAATGTGCCTGGTTCTGTGATTAAAAGAATAGAAATCAAGTGGACCACAACGAGGTTGTTGGTTGCTGTGGAAAAACTGGTCATTATAATTCAAAAAGAACTAAAGCTGTGAAAAATGTTATTAGTATTTGGACGTGATTAATATGTTAAAAGTTGTTACAAACCTGCTGAACAGAAACGCAAGAATTACTATGAGTTGACTTCCCGAGTCCGTTACTCATTTATAAATAGATTCAGAGGTTATATAAAAAATATATATATTTATGGCATCAGTGTGAGCTCATCCCCTTGCAATTTAAAAACAAAGGAGCTGAAGAGATGTTAAATTTAATCAAAATCTTACAAGTTACAGCCAAATATTTCCCCCCGTGTTGCAGTTCAAGAGGGTATAGAGAATGTGAGTTTAGCTGACCCAACAACACTGTGACAGATGTGGCAAGAAAAAGAGTCTTTGACTGTCACACATACACAAAATGTTATGCATTTGAAAAAATAGGCATGCTATTCCCCGAACACACACACACACAGGCATACATATATGCAGTACAATGTCCCCTGGGTCTAGCAGCAGATCAGGGCGTGCTGTGTCATCAGAGCTGACTGTCAAATGTGGTGACAAAGAAATCTGCATAGAGCGGAAAAAGTGAACTACACAGAAAAAAGGGGGCATATGACAATGACAGAGACGCAGAGGAAAATCACGTGAAGCAAAGGATTTTTTAAAAAAGTGACAACTTGCTCAGAACCATCAACCAGCCCCCTGATAATGTGCTTATTTTGGCGATGCAACTGAAAGCAAACAAAAGACAAGGAAGACAACAAGACTGTAAAAGAAAGATAAAAGACAGCAGAAGTGTAAGACATCGACAGATGTAGTCAAGTATAGTGCAAAGCACAGTGGGGTTGACTGGTTTCTGTCCTGTTTCTTCAGGCATGCTGAGGCGTGACAGTGCTAGATGCAAAATCCGTCTTGGAATTTCAGTGTCTGAAACTTTCAGCATCTCTCCCACACAAATCCTCTCGCTCTCTCCGTAATAGCAAACTGACAAACTAACCTTTCAGTCTTTTTTCTGTCATCGATGCTTCTGTCTATCTCCTCTCCATGCTCTAACTATCACAAACACACTGCACTCAGTCCATCCATCCATCCACCCAACCTCTTGGTCCAACCACTTGCCTCTTCCACCAAGCCACCCTTCCTACCTCTTTCCTGCCTCTCATCGCCCCCTTGCAACCCTTTTTTAACCTCTTTCAACTCCTCTCAGCCTCTTTCCTCCCTGTCAGGGGCCATTAGTTCAGCCTGACTGGTGATTTACCCAGTAGAAACCCCTCTAACCTCGCTCTGCTCCAGGGAGGGGGGCTGAAACACCTTTTAAGAAACAAAACATCCTTGGATTGCTCACAATACACACTGGCGCATCAAGCAGGACCATCAGTCTTGCATGCTGCTCCTCACCTTCTCTGTCTTTTTCCCTCCTTCTTACCTAAGGCAAATGCAGAGTATGTTGCCATTTAATACATTTTCTCTGCCTTTCTTGCATTTATGCTACCATCAAAGCTGTTGGATCAATGACCTCTTCATTCATTGCGGCTTATTTCTACTTGAATTGACAAATTAATGCTGGCCTTCGACTACACAATCATTTTGTCTGCCATGATGGTCACGGTGTCAGATCAGGGAAAAATAAATTCTTCCTTTTTGTGACTGAGAGACCTAATACACGACTCATTACACCCGGAAAAAAAATCAAATGTAAACAGTCAATGGCAACTGAAGCAGCGTGAAGGATACTGGCTGTCTGCTCCATTTTCAATGCTCCACCTAGCAACATCATTTCTCCCTTGCTTTGCCTTGTCCACGGTTGTACAGAGCCGACCAGCACAACAAAACTCTCAATGGCCAGTAAAACAATCTCTGCTCATGCTGGTCAGCATAATTATGTAAGATAAAACCGCCATTTGATGTGCACGGTGTCTATTTTTGTTCCCAACCTGACACAGTGCTCCATATTGTAAGTGTCTGGCCATAATTAACACTGCTGTGGTGTAGTCTGAATCCAACATAACCGTCATCTAGGATTTTTAGAAGTCACCAAACACTATCTTCATTCATTTGCATGGACAGCTGCACAAACTCACCCCATTATGCCAACTGTTTTCTATTCAGCCTGTGTCTGTTTTGGAGGAATTCAGTATATTCCTGTTATGTCCATGATCATTTTACTAAAATTAGACTAAATATTTCACATTCACATATGCCACATTATGGTGTGTAAATGGATCAGCCTTTTCAAGTGAAAATGTCTCTTGAGTTCTGACACTTATCAGTAAAGCCCAGTGTACAAAACATTTACATAACTGCATCTCAGTTTTGGGCCACACTGACTGTTGTTGTTGCCAGTGAAAAATTAAAAAACAGCATGCTAACTAGCTTTAATTCCATGACTTAGCCCATTTGCTCTCACTGGGTTTATATCTCTCTGAGAGAGATGGATTAATTTTTTCATTTTGACCCTTGCTTTCCTTCCATGCCAGACTAACTTCATTAGTAGCACCACCGCCCCAAGAAAAAAAAAAGTGTAAACACAGATTAAAGGAAATGGAACCAGCTTCAAAGAGATTTTTCAGAACAAGTCGGGGGTGTAGGTTAACAGTACAACCACCCGTTACTTGCCTATTTTTTTCATCACATCTGACTGTATTTCGAACATATCTGAAAGCACCACACGGAATAAAAATTTCTTGAACTTATATTATGAGCACATTTTTAGAAAAATCTAATAAATGTGTCCAGTAGATTCATCAGTTCTGCTGACTGACTGCTGGTGAGCTTCTGTAGAGGTATGGGAGCTAAAAGGTGATAATGGGCTCACGAAAGTAAAAAAGAAAGTCGGTTCGCGTGTGTGTGTGCGATCGCCTGTGTGAGCGCGCGAGACAGAGACCCATTATGAAATCCCACAGAGAAATGAACATTAAAACAGGGAAAGTGTTCGTAACAGACAAAACGTGGCCCCTAAATTGTGTATGTGTGTGTTTGTGATCATTAGTGTGCAGAGATAGTACTGGGAGGTTGTGCTGGGTCGTGGTTGAAACTCCACTGGCAGCATAATGACATGACCTATTGATCTAGAAAGCACTGCAGGATGTTACTGACCTCTGGATAGATAGCAGAGGGTGGAGGAAAGGAAGAAAGTCTATAGCTTGTGTGTGTGAGAATGTGTGTGTATGTGTATGTGAGGTTCCTGAGTCTCCTGACTGCAAAAGTTTGCACACACAGGTGGTTCTAAAACATGGCGACAAGATTAAACTTCCTAAGTGTCCTTTGGTAAATTCTAATCCTGCAGATTTAAGCAAATCCCAAAGCCGTCTTCCCCAAATGAAAGATCCTTGCTCTATTAGTCTACCGTACATTACCTCATAATTAGGGGAAAAAACAATCTCATTTTGAGGATCAGGAATATGTGCACAATCACAGTCCCATGTTTACGACTGATAACCAATACAGCCTGAAAATACGGGCCAAAATGAAAAGAGAGAAGAAATATGTCAAGTGAACACCAACACTTGCAGCTTTGTGAGATTATACCAGTGAACAGCAGTGCTTTTGGCCTTAACAGTGACATGAGCATGCTTACAACATGCTTACAAACCACAATGACATTGGTGATTCATTGCAACATTTCATTTTCATTTATCTGTCTGACAAAACAACGCCATCCACAGCTGGCTGATTCATGGGTAACCCCTCAATTTATAACAATACTAAAATACTTATTAAGCTAGTATCACATAAATTGATGTTTGTTAATTGCTGTTCAAAACCAATTATAGCAAAGGCTGATTGCTTTTTGATTAAATATCAACAAAACAAAGTAGTGGAATAAAATAATTTAACCGGTGAATGCAGTACATGACAAGCTACACCTGGAGTTGCTACAATTCATTCTGAGAGTGGCAAGAATCCTGTAATTATGGATCCATCGAGCAAGTGGAACATTTTATTCCATGCCTAAAATGTCATTCCCATGTTGGTATGGTACAGATATTATTACAGCAGCACAAACATACATTTTCACACTGGCTGACAAATATTTCAGCATCTGAGAGATGCATCTGGCTCTTATTGTTATTTTATTCATTAGTCAATTTTATTTGAAAAGGGACCATGTACAATATGAACATAAATGTTGCCATTCAATGCATTTTAATAGAGTTAGCTTACGCTAATTTGCAACTGTAGTCCCTTGGCAGGTCATATGCAAAAAAATAAATGGATTTAGTTGATCTATTTATTTTTAGCTGATCAGGAATAGTCTGAGTGGAAGGGCTGGCTGTCACAAAAGCATTCCCTTCCAAAATAATCATCTATAAACACGGTGGAGGCTCTGTCGTGATTTGAGGCTGCATTTCATCCAGTGGTGTTGGAGATCTTGTCAAAACTGATGGAATTACGAACACAGAAAAGTAACATCAGATTTTAAACCATGCAAAACCATGTGGAAAGCATCTGATTGGCAGCAGCTTCATTTTTCAGCGTGACAAAGATCCCAAACACAGGGCAAAGCATCAACAATATACTGGGACAGACAAACACAATGGATCATGGATCTCAACCTTATTGAAGCAGTCTGGGAACAAGCAGCCAACATCCAAAGAAAAGCTTTGAAAGTCCTTCAAGAAGCCTGGTGAACTATTCCTGAAGACTACTTAAATCTTGTCCAAGAGAGTTCAGGCTGTGCTGAAGAATAATGGTCATCATACTTTAAAGCTTGTTAGAATTGTACAAATTCTGTTTTTGCCTGGAAATAAATAAAAACCAAGCATTTCAGCAATCTACCTAATATATTAGAGTTCTCTATTGGCATTCATTGATTAAAACTCTAAAAACTCACCTATGTTCATCAAAATGACATCTTTCATATATCATTATATCATACATATCGTTAAATATGTGAATTGGTTCCTCTTTCATTGAGCATACCCAAACTGGATATGTAAGCCCTACTCATTTACAAATTCCTTTTCTTAATGGAAAGACACAGCATCTGTCCACACTGCTGTGTGTTTGGTGTTTCAGTGGGTAAGGAAAAATCAGTGCTTAACTTTAGGCACCACTTTTCTGTCTCTAATATAATCCTTTTTTTAAAAAAGCAACAACTGCACTGCTTTTTACCTTTATTAACAATAGGAGATTTAGAGTTTCTAATCAGCATTGTTAAACGGTATTCAGTTACTTAGAAAAATCTCATTTAGGCTGCTGCAGTACTTGTCGACTGACCTTTGAGCAAGAGGATGGCAGAGAAGGAGGAATGAAAACGGCCAGCAGACTCTGATCAATAACTGTGTTGTCCCAGCTAATTGAAGCTGACACTCATAATTGGGAGAGCCAACAGTAACATGGCTGCTGATACTGTTATTGATGTAAAGGCCAGCAGCAACAACATATACTCACTTTGATAAGAGAAATATGCAGATGTCATCTTCCTTGATGAATCCATTACTAAAGGGGTTACAAAGTGTTATATTCAGACAAATAAATCCAGGGATTTAAAGGATTCTTTAATTTTGAAGAATTTTCTATAGGGACTAAAGCCTAATAAAATGTTTGGTTATTAAGTGGAGATGTGTTTTTTCTTGTGTGTGTGTGTGTGTGTGTGTGTGTGTGTGTGTGTGTGTGTGTGTGTGTGTGTGTGTGTGTGTTATATGA
>VUQG01045279.1:39790-52638 GCA_015106755.1 Etia nguti | reverse complement strand
CAGCCATGAATACATTTAATCTGATTAATTTTAAATTTAACACTTGTGTAATAATTCTGTGTGTGTGTGTGTGTGTGTGTGTGTGTGTGTGTGTGTCATATGATTATTGATTACAAAAAAAAGATAAGGCCAGAGAGGCCTTAGGATGGCAGGAGAAATACAGAGTAAAGATGGATTCAGGGAAGACAGAAATAAACAGATAAAAAAAATGCATATGGTTTTCAAGAGGGGGAAAGAGAGCTTAAAGAACGGAGACACAAGATAAACAGATGTGTCTGTGGAGAGTTAGGCGAAGCCGGTGGCCAGTACACAGTGTTATGATCGAGTACAAAATAACACCTCCTGTCCCCTCTATCCTTGTGTGTGTGTATTGCTCTCTTTCAACATCCATCTTTTTCTTTGGGTTATCGTCTCTTCCACTTGTCCTCCTCTCTTTTCTGAACCTCTTCTTGCCCTAAAAGCTTAACTTACCTTCCTCCTTTTTGTTCTTTCATTCTTTTTTCTTTTTGTCTGATTCCAGTCATTTCAATAGTATTTCATCTTTTTTTAGAGCCTCATTATCATCATAAAACTCAAATTTAGAGAAGAGCTGGTTTTAGGAGTCCGGTTCAGCTACATATAGTTTGAGTACTTAATAATCCAGAATGAGTCAAGGTCATAGAACTCTCCTGGACATGAAGGGACTACCTGCATTTTCATCTTAACATACAAACCGGTTATACTTGCCACGCTGAAAGCCTGATGTGTGCCACTTTATTACCATTTTCTTACTGTACTCTGTAAGAATTGGAGGATGGAGGAACACACACACCTCTACAGGGTAGGCAGCTGCACAGTGCAGTGGGCCCTTGGTTGTTCCTGGTGCACGAAAATGCCAGCCTCACATAAAGTGCGTATGTGGGCAGTTCCTTGAGGGTAAGGGGAACTGATACATTGACTGGCCTAAATACAACAGAACACCTCTGGCACATTATGCTTCGTTCAGTCTGATGCCACCAGGTTACATCTCAGACTCTCCAGGGGCTCAGTGATGTCCTGGTCCAGATTTAGGAGGAGATTCCTCTGGCCACTATCTATCTTCTCATTGGGAGGACGCCCCGGTGTTGTGAGGCATATATACAAGTATGTAGTGGTCATGCAAATTACTGAGTACCATTCTGAGTTGCTGGAATGAAATTTCAGCAATATGGACTAGCCTGCCACATCAGTGTTTCACTTTGATTTTTGGGGTGTCTTTGAATTCAGCTCTGTACATGTTTTTCATTTCCATCAAACGATGTGGCATCCTTTCATTCCTAACACATTATTCAGTCTATATCAGTATACTGTAGATATCCAGCATAATATTTTTCCCATTGATAATTGGAGGTGTTTTTCCTTAAATTCTTTTGTAGATACTGCTTAATTGTCTATGAAGGTTAGAGGTTAGTCTAAGTATGGCTTCATCTAATTGTGATTTTGTATTGGTCAATTTGGTGATCATCATCCTTACTCATTCATTACTCAGAAATGTCACAAAATAGTACACACAAGCATTTATGCTTAAAAGAACTTGTCACAAAATCAATTAACAGTTACCATTTACAGATTAGGAATGGATGTCTGCATTGAGCAAAGGCTAAAAATCCACAATTTTCCAAGATTTTCCTCAGGTTTATTGCATTTTGTAGGAAATAAAATGAAATTCTTTACATAAATGTCTTTTCCTGCCTGGCATGCTTAAGCTGAAATTTAGTAGATGCCCTTCTGGTTGTCAAACATAATTAATGCTACATTTTCATATTCCCTCTCAATGGTTTTATGACGGGAAGTTTTGCATTAGGTGCTGAGGCAGCTTTTCTTTTCGTTTCACTCCAGTGAAGCCACTGTAAAGCTTTCCCTTGTCTCTATCAATGCCCTACATTATCTCACCCCTTTTAAGACTTGCAACCAACTATCTGATCACGTTCGATCTGGCATTTGGGTTTTAATTTGGAGATTTGTCTTCTTAACATGTGGGTGAAAACCTTCTCAATCACAGCAATGAGCGTAACACTTTAATCCACCTTATTCTTGCCAACACTGCAACTTCATCACTAGATATAACAGAATTTTATATTCTCCTTTAGTGATTTTTCTTAAAAAAAAAAAAAAAAAAAGCACCTAGCAACAAATCCAATTTGCTTGGTGAGCAGCAAAGAAGCACCCAAACAAGCCCGCTAATGAGCTGTTCACACATGCTCAGTGTTGTCCTTGTGGTCCATTACTCAGGCAGAGGTCATGAACTGTGTGAGAAAAAAAGTATTCCAGCCATTCAGTCCCCTTTTAATTTTCTCTATCATTAAAATACAGCCAAAATCACAGTACAGTGTATGGTCATTTTGTCAGACAAAGTCCCAGTTATGGTACCAGAATCTTGAAAAAATTAATGGCTCCTGGCTGAAGTGTTCAATATTCATCTTCTACTGAAGCTCTGTCCCCCAAACGATTGCATTCAGAACTGCCTCCACCAGTTATGTCATGATCTACTCTTCTTTCTAGCCTATTTCAAGAAGCTTTCCTCCTTTATATAAACTTTTCCCCAGTTCTCTTCACCTCCCTGTTTTTTATTTTTTGATTGTTTGGGGTTTTTTTGCAATTGGACCGCTCTATTTATTTTACCTTCTACCTCTGTCTTTCTCATAGTACCCTTTCACTCCTTTTCAGTATCTCTTCTGGCAGCAGCAGCATCTCCCTCCTTCAGCAGTATTTCTATCCTTCCATCACTCATCTCTCCAAGAGTACAGCCACTGATGCCTGCCGCCACGCCGAGGAAAAAACACATTTTCTGTCATATTGCCATGTCAGTGAAATTTAGGAGCTGTGTGTTTGTGTATGTGTGTGTGTGCTTGGGTATGTGTATGCGCGTGTCTCTGCTTCAAGGGTACTTTCATCATCAAATTCCATTTCCTTTGCAGACAAACACTTCTGCCGGCAGGCTGACAGACAAGGGGGAATGAGAGAGCGAATAAGTGTGTGCGTGTCTGTGTGCCTGTTTGTTCGTGTTTGTTGGCTACTCAGGGCAGGCATTAGGATGCATTGGCTCTCGTTTTGCTTTTATTTTTGTTTGTTTTTCCCTCCCTCAACTGAAGACAGGGGTATTGAAGTCGATATTCATATTGGATTTTTCTCTTATTTAAAATTGCTGTGAAGAGGTTTTACACGACTGGAACACAATGCGCACCCACACGCACAGACACACGCTGCCCACGAACGGAGGCTCAAACAGATAGTATACTTACTGAGAAGACAATTACAGCACAATGTGTACGGGGGTGCTTGCCAGCACAGACAAGCATCGTGACGACAACAGCCGCACTGCAGTGCAACACAGTGCTTCCCCACACGCCCACACACTTATAGTACCATTTTATTCCTACAGGAAGAGAATATGTTCTGTATCCAGCTCCACTGAGTTTGTTTAGCGTGCATTGCCTATGGTGTGTTTGTGTCTGCTCTGCAAGTGTGGGGACAACCCTGCGGTGAATGACCAATAAGCCACTGGTCACTGAGTTGGCAAAAGCTAGATATCCCCTTGGCACACTGGCCCGAGTGTGTGACACAGGAAGTGGAGAGCTAGTACAGGGAAACACCATGGAGAGTAAACAGTTGGCATTCAGTGATACGCACAGACACACACAGACACAAATACACAGGAAATGTAAATCTTTAAATGCAAATATTATCTGTTGAAGTCGCCTAATGCCCACATTCTTATTGGTACAATTTGCCTACTTACAAAAACGTAACTAGTTGCACAGGCATTGGATCCTAGAAACCACTGGTCGCTATGTAGTGGTAAATGGACTAGTTCTTTTATAGCACTTTTCTTAAGCTTGAGCATTCAGACTTTGTACAACATGCCTCAATTATCTACATACAAGCACTTTTTTCTACACCGAAGTCCTTTCTATATAGCATTCCCACACATTTGATGAACACAACAGAGAGTGTTTGGGGTTCAATATCTTGCCCGAGGATACTTAGGCATGCAGACTAAAGACCAGAGCAGCCAGGGATCAAAACACCAACCTTCTGATTAGCAGATGATGGGGTCTATCTCCTGAGTCACTAGTCAAACATTCCCCAGCCAGTTGCAAGTGGTTGCTGGAGGTTGTTGGGAACATCTCTGTTGCTAAAGCCCCAGCTGTGCAGGCCTAGAGACCGGTCACTGATGCCCTGGCAATCTCCGGTTGCTAGATGAAAATGTGTATTCCCTGACTGGTTGCTGGAGGTTGCTGGAGAAAATCCTGGAGATATACGGTTCTCCATGCGATTGCATTGGTCGCTAGCAGACTGCTGTGGCCACCCATAGGCTGTATGGAAAACAATGATTTTTTGACAAACACTCACTTTTCCACATGTTCCATGCAAACTACAGGCAATCATGGCAATCTACTAGCAACCAAAGCAATCAGAAGGTATTTGGTGCAGAACCCTCTTTGCGGCCGACTTCACCCAGCCACAGCCAGTACACCCAAAGCATCTGGTAAGGAAATACAAATTCATCACCAACTGGTCTTTTGATCTGTGTGACTGAGGCCCAAGGTAATTAAAAACTTCAAATTAACCATAAGGCAGAGATTAAGCAAGTAGCTAAGCATAGGTAATCTTAATCATAAAGATGAATAATGTGCAACCATATGCAAGTAAAAAAGATTCTTCACAAGCTTTGCAGATGGCCCTCCACAGCAGAGCACTTGAGCTTCACCGGAGAGGAGTCTTAATTACCTGGTGAAAAAGCCTGGTTGGCGGCAGAGAAGCGGTGAAAACAATGAAGAAAATTAATGAGGGTGACATTAAGAATGGAAAAAGTTCAACAAGTCAAAACTATAGCACTCCTGAGTGGATGAGATGTGGAGGAAGACAGTGGAGAGACTTACATGAGGATAAATGTGGCTCATTGTTTAACTTGAATAATTTGCTGTTCTTTCTGTCTTAGTTTCTGGCTCCCAGAGATTTTTTACTGTTAGGATCTATTTCTAATGGTCACAATACATTAAATGTTTGTATGATACAAAGTCTAGAGATTAAAGCCCTATAGAGTCCATATCACCCCCGGCTCCTCATAATTTGAGGAGAATATACTTGACTGTAACCTCTTTAGTTTCAAATAGTGAGTGGACCTTTATTTCGTCAGCCTGACATTTTGCTTTTGGAAAAGCTTTATTTTTCCGCGCAAACTTTGTCCTAGTGTGCTAGTGTACATTAGAAGTCTATAAACTGCCTACCACTGAAGGAAAAAGGATTGCTGAGTGTATGAGCTCTATCCTACCTTAGTTATACAGTGCCATGGAAAAGTATTTTCCCCCTTGCTGATTTCTTTTTTTTCCATATTTGCATATTAGACAAAGATAACCCTAGCAAATACAAAACTTTAATGAGTTTTTAATGATGACTTCATTTATTATATCAAGAGGAAAAAGCTAACCAAACCCACCTGACCCTATCTGAAGACCTAATTGCCTCCTAAACTTAATAACTGGTTGTGCCACCCTCAGCAGCAAGTACACGTGTTTGTAGAATTGTTTTAATTCAGCCACACTGGGGGGGGTATGTATAAGGTCATGCCAAAGTATCTATTGGATTTAAGTCTGGACTTTGACTAGGCTACTCCTAAATCATTTGTGCTTTTTGAGCCAATTCAGAGGTGGATTTGCTGTTGTGTTTCAGATCTTTGTCCTGCTCTATAACCCAAGCGCAGTTCAGGACATGAACTTTTTGTTAAATGCTATTAGTTTTACACCAGATTTGACAGGACTCCAACCTTTCAAAAAGTTTAACTTTTGTCTCATTAGTCCACAGAATATTTTCCCAAAAGTCTAGGGGATCATCAAGATGTTCTTTGGTAAATGTGAGACAAGTCTTTGTGTTCATTTTGGTCAGCAGTGGTTTTTGTCTTGGAACTCTCCCATGGATGCCACTTTTGCCCAGTCTCTTTCTTATAGTTGAATCATGAACTCTGACCTTAACTGAGGCAAATGATGCCTGCAGTTCTTTAGATGTTGATCGGGGTTCTTTTGTGACCTCCTGGATGAGACACTCATGCACTCTTGGAGTTTTTTTGATAAGCCAGCTACTCCTGGGAACGTTCACCACCGTTCCAAGTTTTTGCCATTTGTGGATAATGGCTCTCACTGTGGCTCACTGGAGTTTAAAACCCTTAGAAATGACTTTGTAACTCTTTTCATGCTGATAAATGTCAATGATTTTGTTTCTCATCTGTTCTTGAGTTTCTTTGGATTCTGACAGGATGTGTTCAGATCTTTTAGCTTATACTTCACAATTTTAAGACAGGTTCTATTTGATTCAAAAGGTCTGGGAGCGATCGGGCGTAAAATTGAATTTTATTTAACATGACGTTATACTTTTTTGCGTTGGGACAGGTAGGTTTGGATAACTTTTTTTTACCTTAACAAATGATGTCATCATTTTAAAACTATATTTCATATTTACTCAGGATGTCTTTGTCTAATATTAGAATTTCTTACTTACTTTCTACATGTAAATGTGGTACTACAACTTTTCTTCTGGAGTTCCTTCACTCACACAGAGGGTAAGTATGCTCAAAGCATGTTTAAAATAGGAAGAGATGGTAGGAGCACTCTTAAAATAAAAAAAATAAAAAAAGATGAAATGTGTGACAAATTAAGCCTTCTTAAGAACATTACAAAGTTCGTAAAGAGAAACCAAAAACGTTAGAAACACTATATTGGCGCAAGGGAGAGTGCATAATCTTTGGGGAAATATCATGTGCAGTGAAAAAGGGAAATAAAATCTTTCATGAGTCCACAGAAAGATCATAGACAAAGGGCTGGCACCATTAGCCTGGCACAGAGCTCTTACATTGCTGCCAGTTTTTTGGGTATGTAAGCATCCAACAAACCTAAACCCTAACTGTATATATGGTAAAATAATATAATATAAAGGAGAAATAAAACAATAAAGATGTTCACAAATATGGCATGGGAAGGGAACTGCAAAACATTGGCACTGATGTATTGGCACAGGAAAGCTGGCAAAGAGTTGGCAGCAGCATGATCATAAAAACAGATCTAATTGCATATTGGATGAAGCAAAAACAATGTATAAACATGTTCCATATGTACAGAAATGAATAACAATGGGCTCGAACTGAAAAACTGGCATACAGTCTGCGATTGTGTCTCTACCAGCGTTCCAAATGAATATTACAGAAAACCAATAAAAAGTAAAACTAACTGACTTGTCCTCAGGCAACTAGGGTGATATTACAGAAATTGTTGGCACAAGGTTGTCAGTGGGCATCTAATAAAACAATTTAATTAAAGCCAGCAGCATAAAGTGAGAAAATATTTTATCTATAAACAGATAGTAGCTTCAGTGGTGCAGTGGTGAGACACTGAAATCAATGGTAACTACCCCTCACATGGCGCTGGCACTGTTCAAGAAACAACTCTGCTGTCACTGCGGTTTACTTGATTAAAGGTAATTGAATAGAGGTACAAAATTATATTAAAAAGGTCTTTCATTGTATGAGGAGAGTTGCCAGGGGATATATGAGGGACTTCCCTATTCATCTGACTTGCAATAACTTGGACTCTATGAGGGATCAAAGAAAGTCTGCATTATGATGTAGGTGAGGTGGCATATGACAAAATCACACAGTTTGGCTTAAAATAGACCCTTCTAGAATAAAATGGGCAACAAGCTTTGCTGTCATTTCCTTGGTTGCTATAGTTATGTGGGCCACAACAGTGATTAAAACCAGCATTTTTGGCCTTGACTCATCACGGGGATTGTAGACGTTAACAGACTCTATTTAAATCAAACAAACCAGCCTGCATGTTGGAAAATGGTGCTAAAGAGGTAGCCAGTCCATTAGAATGTGACGCCTACAGGTCCTGAACAAGTGTCAGCTGATTCTACATACATGGCCTGAGGAGTGAGCACGCACTGTATTCTCTGACACTGATTTGGCATTAAAATAGTATTGGGTCTTCTTGTGGACATAGCAATGTCTCAAAACTACATTCATATTTGATGGAGAGTGATAAAATATGAATGTGAAGAAGTGAGAGTACTAAATCCTTGAAAGCTGGTGCAAGGGAAGAAAACAAAAAAAATCCCCTCACCTATTAACCTGACGGCTTTAGCTTTAGAAAGTGTTGATGTTTGGGAATTTTGACATCTTCCTGTGTTTGTTACTGAGCTAGGTGCGCTAAGCATTTGCTCAAGGAGTGGTTTAGTGAGAAATGAATGCCTGTCATAAATTTGCTTTATCCAAGAGACTTTTCTTTGAGAGAACAAGGAAGAAAGGCTGCCCAGTTGGAAAGTTATCCCCGCTTACAGGATGTGAAGATATAAATATAATCACTGCCTGTAGTTTACATTAGAAGCAATGCATGCCTACACAGCAAAGCAAAGTTTTCCTTTAAAAAAATGCAGTCCTAATAAAAAACAGGCATAAGGAAATTGTGACTGACTTCAGTACACTTATACTTTTAGAGGACTACAGTCAGCCCATGTACTGAGCCGCACAAGCCGACCTAGAAGGTGCTGCTGTTTACTCTGCTCTCGGTATAAATTTGCATGATCAAACTGACAAAAGTGAGAAAGCTAACTTTGAAGATACCGAGCAAAGGAAACCCCTGCTGTTTACTATAATCTAGAGACACAGTTCCTCTTATGTCCTCCAAACTCTCTCACTCTCAGTTCTGTCTTTGGTTGCTCATTGAATGTGCTTCTATGTATTTAGTTGCCTTTTAAAAAAAAATATATATATAAATACTAAGACTTTCTTTTTAGGATCTTTTAGTTTCTTTCAGTAGTGGTTGATCTTTTTAAAACATGGTCGGATCACCTTCCCTTGAAAGCACTGCTTTACATTTATAGGCGTTACTTTCTGGCTCCTGTGTGGGGAAAAAAAATTCATTTCCTCTGAGGGGAATCTCGACCAGATTATCTATATAAAACCTTGAGAGAGCTACTTCTCAAGGTGATGAGAGGAGCTGATGTGATCCACTGATAACAAGTATAATGGATTCTTTATAATCCCTTGCTCCACCTCCCCAGCGCCCTGTGCACCTGCAGCCGCAGCACTACTCCCTCCGGGTAGCGTGCAAGTTGATTTACACAACTAGCGCTTGTTTTAACGCTTTGTGTGCATTTTGGAAACATTTATTTGCCAATTTTGATATATATCTGTCTCCATAAAAGCCAAAATACACTATTGATGAATGGCCACTGTTAAAACAGCCCCTCTATTAATTTCTGTGTACAACCCTAACACAGGGCTTATAGAGATGTTAACCCATCCCACTCTGTTCCTCTTCTGCACCTCATGCCATCACTGCTTATCATATAAGTGTAACAATGGAGGAGGGAAAGACGTGTTATTCAAGTCAAGGAATATGCCAAGCTCTACACCGCACAATACCATCATTACAAAGGCGAGGACCAAACAAAAAAAGGATATTCCCTAGCAGCCTGTAGACTTGACAGTCTGCTAGTGAGACTATATGAATAGGATATATCACTATATATATAGATTTTTGGCCTTGCAGAGTTAGAAACAACAGATATGTGGTAGCCTACCAAGTCAAAAATAACAACTGCAATACACAAACTACCCAAGGCGTTTATATGTCCTGTGCCAAGTTCGTTCTTCCAGTGTTCATGCTGCAGTGCAACGCTTCAGAGCGGTGCTCGTAGCAGCATTTGACACACTGCAGCAGTAGTGTTTTCAGCTTGACACACATTACTGATCACTGCATTGATTAAAGCTAGGTGCTCAGTTTTAGGTGGGTGAGATCATGTGTCCTGACCTACCGCACAAATGGAAAGCGCAGTGATGAGTAAGTAATCAAAGCCATTCAGGCCGCCACTTGTACAGTCTTCTGAGACTCTAGCTGCTTACTGCTGCTGGGAGTTTATTGCTTGACCTGGCTTATTAGCATACCCCAGAGGTGTGCTATCAGATTCGAGTCAGGCAACAAACCGGGTCTGAGTCATTTCGTTAGAAACCTTTGTGTGATTTTTGCAGTGTGCTCCATATCATTATCATGCTGGAAAGTTTCTCTTCTCCAAAGCTTCTGCAGATATCTCGCTAACCTGTACTTATTCATGAGGCTTTTTCCTGACAGCCACAGCAGCTGTGATTGGGTGAGCTGTTCCGTAGGTCCTCATTACAGAGACCCAGCAATGGCAGCCAAATGCATTTTATTATTGGTCACTGTTCCTCCTGTATCCTTTACAGTTGTAATCAAAGTCTCACAGCTCTTGTGCATGGACAAGAGTTAGACTTAATTTGAAATCTCAGCTGCACCTAATTTCAGTTCAATGATCATCTTGTTACCTCTTTATTTCAGTGACTACTGTAGTAGTAATAATGCTGTTTTTAAGAAGCTGTACCATTTGAATCATTTTGCTGATATTTCACAGTCACTTCTGGTGCACACTGTGTGAGCTTCTGTATTCAGGTCAGTTTGTAAGTCAGATCCATAGAGGCACACAGCATGGATTTACGATGTCGATCACATCCTGCATACTGAACATGCACACACATGTACGACCTCTAGCACACTGTTGGAAGGGTCCCAAAGCTCTCTGAGATAACCAGATCTTAGAAGATATGTATCATCTGTGTGACAACAGAACCGCATGGAATTGCTATGATAGCGGCAGAGGTAGAAAGGAAAGAAAGAAAGGCAAAAGAAAAAAAGAAAATGCGAGACTGCGTATTGTGTTGTTTGCAAGCTTCAGCCGTTTTCAACTCCGGCATTGTCAATACGTTTCATTTTTTAAAAAGTGTACAGTTCAAATTGGGAAAAAAGTAGCAACTTTGGTTTCTTTTTAATATGCATATGAAAGAGGCTTTACTTTCACATCCACATACCCTACAGTCCCTCTCCTACAGCTGACCCTCAAAGCCTGTTTCTCTCACAGGGAGAAAAAACAGAGAGAAAGAAGATAAAGTTCTCTTTTTTTATTGGAAAAACAATCTGTCCTAATCTACAGAGAGATGCTTCTCATCACCCTCAATACATTCCCTCCCATCCCTTGTTCCCATCAGTAGAGAAACACACATCCACAGACACAGACACACACACACACACACGCTTCTAGATACTTAGACAGAGATGCTCTTTTATCTGCTGCAGAGCTCTTGGGGGTATGTGTGTGCATCTGTGTGTGTGTGAATGTTTTCATGGTGTCACCAAACAGGAAGGAGGAAGTTCCCTCCAGCAGCTTTCTTTTATATCATGTTTTCTTCAGAGGAAAGTGGGAAAAAAAGAATAAGGAAAAAAAGTGGACAGACTCACACAATGCAGGGAGAGAAAGAGAGAGAAAATCCATACATGACTGCTAACGAGCCATTATCGAGACACTACGAAAAAGACGGAGACTGATTCTAAGCAAATGTGTCAAAGCTCTCAATAGCAATAATGAAACAGATTTAAAAATTGAGCACAGACCTACTTGCAGTTGGTTCCCAAAAGACCAGGTACCGCTCCACTGAGACTCTGTCCCAGGACATCAGACTAAATTTTACTTCCCTTGGGAATAAAAATAGGATTATCTAAACACTATGGTACATTATGACTTGAATGACTAATTCTGTTTCACTATTGTCAGGACAGTCTGAAAAAGGACTATTTCTCTGTGAGTGACAGTTTTAGACCATATTTGTAAAATTAATGTTTTATATTACCCTAATACAGTTTTATATAATCGCAAGGGTGCCCTGCACGCTGGGGCTGGGGAAGTCTCTTTTTTTCCTTACAATTTTGTTTCCAACTAGGAGTTTAATCCTGGTATCAGATCAACAGTTCAGTGCATGGCTCTTGTTATCACAGGCATGATCACTAGCCCGTGAGTGCAATGGGAAAAATAATATCTATTATTCTGAATTCAGTGTGTATTTCTGGTCCACTCTGTACCGGAACAATCTTTCCCAGTTCCAAAATTTATGAAAAAGATATTCGAGGTAATACACTGTCATTGTGCTGAACTTTATTTTACAGTGAAAGTCTTCTTTTGTTCTCGGTTATAAATCAAAAGCACCAGATGCTTTTGCTCGTTTCTAAAAGCCCAACTTACTCCCTTTCCTCCCTTGAGGTCACTAATTTGTTCATCTTTGATCATATTCACGATTCAAGGAAATTCACTGTTCCAAAAAAAAGTTTAATAAATGTATCATGTTTCCAAAGTCACTTTAGTGTTGATTAATGGTGATCTCAAAATTTCCCAAAATTGTAATTGCTATTTTCCCTACTGGCCAAACTCCATCAGTTCCCATTCAGGCATTTAACTAAGTGGAATTATGTTAAGAGAGCAGAGTCAGTCACTGATCCATTTTCTGATTTACATTTTGCCAGATGGTCTTTGGATTCCAGCCACATCATTACCATATAGCATTTTTCATTTGCAAGGTTCAGGTGGAAACTGGGCTGACAAATACTAAAACCTGTTTTTGACTTGAATTCTGCACCAAAAATGCAGACGTCTGTGTACAGCGAATGTGGTTGAGAGATGACAGTAAAATCTGACAGGGTTTTGAAGTTGTTGGGGTTTTTTTCATATATCTTCGCACACACCGAAACTTTCTGAAGTTGGCAAAGGTGCTTGTTATCAGCAGGGCTGATAGGAGTGGTACACAAACACCGAGGCTCCTATGTTTTTGAAACTCACAAAAAGCAACAGTGGAAATGGCAAAATTCACACATGAACACACACATAGATCGCTTCTTCCTTCCTGCTTTCTGTCCAGGGTCCATATATCTGCACACACACACACACACACACACACACACCTCCTCACCCCCCCCCCCCCCCCCACCCCCCACCAC
>VUQG01045279.1:0-22424 GCA_015106755.1 Etia nguti | reverse complement strand
CGTTTTCGTTGACATAATGCTTTTCCTAGCCCCCTTCCCTAACCATCAGAAATGAATGCCTAACCCTTACCCTAAAGCCACATTTTGAGCCTCAAAAATGCATTCAAATTCGTAAGTACTGGCATTTGGTCCCTACAAGTGACTGTTACTCCCCATGAGTATAGTGGCATGCCAATTTTAGGTCCTCACCAATGTGTTTAAACAAGTACACACACACACACACACACACACACACAGCCGTATAAAAGCACATCTACTTATATATTTCTCCCCAAAGAGTCAAAACCTATTCAGACTTCCTCACTTTCAGAAAGTACATATCGCATTACCAAACACCTACAGCCCTTATCACCCACGCACTCTGGGGAAGAGGCATATCTGAACTGAACTGTGTGTGTCAGCTATGAAGCAGGACTCAAGCTCAAGTTCATGTTGATGATCAAAACTGACCAAAGCTGCATTCATGTATCTTCTACAGATCAGGAAAATTACAAACACAAAGCTTCCACTATAGCACTGGATTATCATGGCTAACATGATAGCACATAGAGCAGAATACCACTGATTTGCACTCATGTTGCTTGACACATTAATTTATACAAAATCATTCTTGTTTTTACTTTTACTTGGTTTTTTTTGTCTGTAAGCTACATGCTAAGAAACTTTTACTTTGTAAAGCAGCGCAGGCATCAGGCTGCAAATTCACCCTGAAGATGCAGTCAACCTAACTGACATTAGCAAATGTACCTTCACTTAAACAAATACCATATATTCTTAGAAACTACTTAGCACTTTCATGATGTAAAGATGCAGCTACATCTGTTTGCAAGTTGGCTTATTATGTGCCTCATATACCCTTTTTATTAAATGTGTACGGCAGAAAATCTTCCCACACTATTTTTTTTGCATTGCCATCTGTGCTAATAGACGACATTATTCACAGTACACTTATCCGTGACACCTTGCTGTTTACAACAGCCATGTGGTTTAAAACTGTTAAAACCAACTCTTCACTTTGGTGAAATGGGCTTTGCACAATAGACCCACATCAATATGTACAGACAGGGCTTAAAAACAGCCTCAATTACAGAGCTGTAAAAATAACATCTCCAAGGTAGACTTGAACTGAAGAGGCCCGTTATGCCCATTTCAAAGAAACCCTTTAATATCCAGGAAAGGCTGAGTGAGCAAGCACACTGGTTTAAAGGATGGCAGTGGAGTAGTAAGTCATTAGAGCCCGGCTGACATAAAGCTTCAGATTTTGATGTCACCAGCAAGAAACATTAGGGGATTGTTGTTTGCGCAAGTCAGACGTATTAAAGGAATATACGAAGATAAAGAATGCTTTTGGGTTTGATAGTTAAATTGCTGAAATTAGAAATTCATTAGAATGCTATGCTGCTATTGTACATGACATAACTGTACATACGACCAAAATGGAAGCCCTTTATGACCCTTTCCATCTTGAAAGCAGCAACAAGTAGCTGAGATCACAGAGCCAACAATGGATGGCTTTGGTAGCAGTTGGATGAAGGAAAAACATCACCTTCAACGATTTCATGTGGTCGCACAACTAAGATTTGGCAATTACCTTGGCTGTAACCACATGGCAGTATAGTATAGTATTTAAAGAAAATGTGACAAGATAACTATAACTGGGTGCTATCGTTACACTTCAGACATAATTTAACAGGATGTATGTTACATGGTTACAAGCTGCAGGGCTGCTGCAACATTGCTAATTCAAACAACACCTATGTGCTTTTGTTTGAGGCAAACCAGTGTGATCGTGGATGCCATTCTTACACCTCAGACACACAGAAGTCTTTGTGGCTCGCTCTGATCTGTATCAACAGAGAACACTAGATGCTCCTGCACCTGCTGCTGCGCCAGAAGACGAAGTGTTGTAATGAAACACTGTGCCCTAATAAATCCCATTAAAAATACTTTGCATCTGATTGGCATTGATTTTTAAGATTCACAGTACAGTTTAGTGCAACTACAAGGCACAAGTGAGAATATTATTACAGTTCAATATTAAAAACCATGTAAAACTTACTTTATAAATGTGTATGCAGTGCTATAAGATATAAACTGAAATACAAAATTAAAAAAGACCAAAATATTACAGTATACTATTACATATTAAGTAAAATAAACTATAGACAAAGTGTCCTTGCAGGGTAAAAGATGTAAAAATGTTTGTCTGCAAGAATCACAAAGCCATGGCTCAGTGGCTAAGAGTGCCTGAGTCCCACACGCATGAATGCAATCTTGAATTCGTTTATAATTCTTAACTTTTTTAAGGTCTAAGTGCATGCCAGGGAACTTAACGTAACCATTCCATGTGTTCATAGGCATCAACCTTGCCTAATACCACTCTTTTGCTTTATTGTTTAGCTTCTCTCTGTATCATGCTGCTGATTTTCTCATGGGTCATTTGGATGTTTTTTAAGCATTCATTGGTGTGTTTTCCTCCTAATCACCTGTTGGCATCTGTCTTTATTTTCATTTTGTGTGAACAACACAATCCAGTGGTTACCAATACTAATGCCAATATTTGGTTATTTAAAAATCCAGTATTCCAATATATCGGCCAACACTGGATTTCATAAGATGTTTGTAGGGTTTTTACTTTCATCTTGTCTTTACATTTTAAGTAGTGATACTGATAGATCAGCAAATACCTTACTTCGGCCGATAATATTGGCTCATCAGTATTACCGGCTCACTAATAAATTGGTGTAAAATGTTGTATCTCAGCAGAAATTTAAAAAAAAACGTACGTGTGAATAAAGTATAAATGGTTGTCTGTCTCTCTCTGTTGGTCCTGCGAAAGGTTGGTAACCTTCCCAGGGTGAATCCCACCTCTTGTCCCATGGTAGTGGGGATAGGCTTCAGCCCCCCAGGACCCTGAAAAAGGATGAGCTGAAGCGAATGGATGGATGGCTGGATGGATGGATAGATGGATGGCTGGATGGATGGATGGATGTCTGTCTCTCTCTGTTGGTCCTGCGAAAGGCTGGCAACCTTCCCAGGGTGAATACCACCTTTTGTCCCATGGTAGTGGGGACAGGCTCTAGCCCCCCCATGACTCTAAATTGGATAAGCAAAAAAAAAAATGGATGGATGGATTGTTGGAAGTTTAAATCAACAATCAATGAGCATTTATGTCACACAGGTAAAGAGCCACAATGCTAAAATGAACCAAAATGCCACAAAACCAGCTCCAAACAAAGCTTCTTTTTCTTGAAGCATGATTCACCTTTAGCTAGCCAGCTGAGATGCCCCACTGGGACACACAAGAGTTCAAAGCATTAGTCTGTGTCTTTTAAAGACAAGCTTTCGCTTCTTTTACATCCTTTTAGCAGTTTTGACACTGGGCAGTACCTAAAAAAACTCAGTCTTCGTTTTGTAATAAATTACAGTTTCATTTGAAACACGTATGCAGTCCACCCATATAAATAAATCTGTTAAGCTGAGAACACGTTCAAGGCAGCTGCACATTATGAGTGAGAATAGAAAATGTTTTGGAAGCACTAACAGTTATACTATGAAAATTCATACCTTTCCTTTAAGTTTTTATTAGCTTTGAATCGCTTCTTAAAGTATACAGTAGTCCTTCATGAGCTTTTCATTCAGCTGCATGCTTTATGTGTTTTTATCCTGAGCACAGAGTACCAACTTTCTCACAGATTCACAAATTTGGATGAGTAGATTTCTTATACAGCAGGATATTGCTTAATTTGAATGAACTGATGACCTTGCAGCTTCCTGAACATTTAAAAACCGTGATAATAAACATTTAATACAAATAAATATGTAAGCTGCCCTTTTTTTGGTGAATTTGCTAATATTAAAGTTTTGCTTGATGCTTCCGTGCTCATAACCTCTGATGCAAAATGGGAAACTTCCACTATTTTTCTTTTCTTTTCTTCCCTGGAGGAAATTGTCTTACATTTCTCTATATAACTATTTCCTAACCACAAACATCAGGAACACTGTGTGAATGCGTCTGTACGGTGTGCCTCCCTGCTCCACTGCGCATGCACTCATGTGTATGCGTAAAACTCTTTTTTTTTTCCTTGCATAAACCTTGGCTCGTGTCCAGCTCCACTTGGATGGAGCTCAGTGAGTGAAGGGAAAGACTTGTCTTGTCTTAGCGGTTAAATCCCCCTCTGAGACAGCGAGTGAAACACGCTCTGAGAGTTTTATGTATTGTTGCAAAGCTGCTTTTTTTATGGAGATATGCAGGGGTAAGCACCCCCAAGGGCTTTCTAAATCACCTCTCCAACAGGTATTATGATACACAAGCCTAGGTTCACAGACAGTCCATTGGTGCAAAAGCTACATTAACTGTTTACATTGACTGTTTGGTTTAGGCAATTATCATTAAACTGAATTATGTTTAATACATTGGGAATTGTTGGACACTACACACACTATATTATATAAAAGATCTGTTTCTCTGTTTACAAGTGGCATGCTAATTCTATTACAACTACAGAGTAATGCAAATGTTCATTCAAACGATGCAAATTCATATTAAATTCCATTAACATATTCACTTAAACTCATCATAGGCTGTTCATTCCATCGACTGTGCTACAGTTCATGGGTTGGGTGTGCCTCGGGCAGTAGAGTTAGTTAGTTGTTTAATTCCGGGGTCGGTGACTTGAGTGCCATTTTATCCACATTTTCAAGTGTCCTTGAGCCGGACACTGAACCTGATGTTTCTCCTGATCATAGGTAAAAAATCTTGCATGGCAAACCCAGCATTTTCTAGAAGCTGTAAGGTTAAAAGGTTCCATGTTTATGTTTCTTTATACTAAGGATAAGTCACTGATTGCTGTCGTATAGTCATATAACACTATCGGTAAACTCACAGTACTACAAACTAACATTATCTCCGATATGTCCAATAGTACAAGTAAAAGCAATGTTACATGTTGCTAACCTGTGCGTCATAAAGTTTTTTTCAAACTTTTATTTCATGTCAGAGTTACCATGCCTCTAAGAAAATATCAGTAACATAAAACATCATATTTCTCTTATTCTGCTACTACAGCACAAACTTATTTTCAGAAATAATTTAGAATGAGGCAACATAACCGAAATAACTAAATGGGCGCTGTAGGTTATTTATGACTGAGTAATTGATGACGTGGCAGCCTTTTATTTTAGACTTCAAAGCACTGAAGCTGAAGCTTGCAAGCGGTTAGTACAAAAAACAAGACTCGGAGATTCTCCGGGGAGGACTAGTGACTGAGGCAAATCTATAAGGCAGTAAAATAGGTTGTAATCATCATGTACTGCTTATAGTTAGGTATGTAAGTATTAGGATGTGGATTGAAGTGCAGATCTTTGGTGTTAATTCAAGAGATTTAACAAAAGTACTGTATCAACTGTTTAGGAATTACAGCCATTGTTATATATAACACCCCATTTTCACAGGCTCAAAGGTAATTGGAAAAACGAACGTAATTTTAAATGTGAATATTGTTTTCAATACTTGGATGGAAGTCTGGAACCCATGGACAGCACCAAACATTGTGTTTCCTCTCTCAAGATGTTTTTTCAGGCAATTTAGGTTGAGATCAAGTGGCTGCTTGACCACTGAAGAATATCCCATTTGTTTACTTTGAGTAACTCTAGTATTGCTGTTGCAGTATACTTTGGGGCATATCCATTTGCACAACAAAGTGCTGTCTTTAGCATTTGGCTAAATCTGAATTAAGTATATAGCCCTGCGCACATCAAAATGTATTGTATTACTTCATCCATCAGTCCAATCATCAAAAAACAATGCTTCATTTGTTGACATGTCCATTCTATAACATTGCCTCCACCATATTTGACATGCTTTGGGATTAGCTGTTTCTCCTTCTCCATGCTTTTCTACTTTCATCATTCTAGTTTTATCTCTCCTTGTGCACGCTCTTGATGATTTCTAACAAAGTCTTATCTGGCCTTCTTGTTCTTGAGTATAATCAGTGGTACGCAACTTGTTATAAATCCTCTATATCTCAAAGAGACTGATGTCTCTTTGGACCAAATACTAAGAGTTCCAGCACTCCAAAGTTCAACACTTGGAATCAACTCTTGATGAATTACCAAAATTGTGTCAAAATACCGCACTGTATCTAGAACAATGGCAATGACCACAAAGTTCTGCAGCATTTGATATTCCCCTCACAAAGCCATGATCTTAACATCAACGACTGCCAAATAACTGCTGTTTTAATCACAAATAGAACCACAACAAATATTATTTTAGTAGAGTTCAGTTTTTTTTAATAAAATCATGATGAATAAAAATCAACTGATTCCATTATTTTTGAAAGCATATTAATTTTGAGTTGTACAGTACTTCATATGAAGTATATTGTAAACATGGTTTAGTTAAATTAATATAATTTTTCCTTATGGTACAACAGATAAAATGTGGCTTCTACAATATATTTGAAAAAAAAAAAAAAACAGAGCCAGAATTTTAATTAAAACAGAAGATTATTTATTGGGAAACAAATAGCTTTAAAGACATGGGCAGGTTTAAAAGGTCAAGAAAGTACATGTTTAGCAGGGAGTGGTCCCTGTGAATGATGCTGTTTGAAGGTCAAGAATGACTAAAGGATAGGCTAAAGCACAAGGGATGTTTGAAACGAACAGCCACACCAGGAAACTCTCCTATTCCACACTGTGCAACAGGAGGGTGTCAGTCCTTCAGTGGTTTCAGAGTGATTAAATGTCACCGGCATCATGCAGTTTGTAAGGACATGGTGCCATATAATCTCAGAGAAAAAAAGCCAGAGTACATAAAACTTTTTACAGCAGCTGTGATGCCAATGCACCTCGAGAACCATACACACACACACACACACTAACACAAAGAAACAGACACACTGTAAAAAATAAAAAATAAATAAAAATTTTTTTAAAAAAGCCAACTATACTATGATATTTAGGAACAATTAACATTGGAACATCCACACAGGAAGCAATTCACAGCAGCCAAAGACCACAGAAAATCACTGAGCAACCTCAACACGCAACCTAACGACAGGCAAAATTATCACAAAGTGGGGGGTCCCAAGTAAAACTTTTCGAATGGTAAAAAAATAAGGAGATTATGGTGTCCACAAACGTCCAACCATCTGCCACAGTGAATTGCTTCTTGTGTAGAAATGATCACATCAGCAAATGCTCACACTAACAATTACAACCTGACCGATTTAGCATCAGGCCAACATTAGCTATTTAGCTAACTATTAGTATCAACATTTAAAAAGAAAATAATTAAACTGAATTAAAGTGACAAAGAAACACCCTTCAATCATGTTATGAGACTTTATGTCAGGGGTCCCCAATCCCAGTCCGCAAGGGCCGGTGTCCCTGCAGGTTTTAGATCTCACCCTGGGTCAACACACCTGAATCACATGATTAGTTCATTACCAGGCCTCTGGACAACTTCAAGACATGCTGAGAAGGTAATTTATCTGTTTAAATCAGCAGTGATGGATCAAGGACACATCTAAAACCTGCAGGGACACCAGCCCTCGTGGACTGGGGACCCCTGCTTTATGTTGTACGGTTTATCCACCAGAGGGAGCTCTCCAACTCTCCTGTCGGCAACACACGTTTGGGCAGAGCATAAAGCTACATATCAAATTTAAGGGAAATATCAGCTGATTATCAAAATACCAGATAAGTTATTGAAGTCGGGCTCTGCTAACAATATTAATTGGCTAATGTTCAACATCTTCTTCTAGCATGTCAGCAAGTTATCATTTAGCTAAAACAAATGGCTGTTTTAGTCGTGAAGTTATTAAATCATAAATCAGTATCATCTTCACTCAGCTTAATTTGGAAATGAGTAATGGCTTTCACATGCAAATGGTATTGAATTATTTATTTACAAGTGTAGTGTATTAATAGAACGTATTATAATGGCAGCCAAACCCTTCACATGTATACACATCAGTGAAGGCATGTACCTTGTTTAAATCTGATTACCATTCATGTCATGTCACTTGGGTGGGGGCTTCAGCAAACATATTATCTTTATTCTGCTTTTTAACTGACACCCTGTTGTTACCATTTTTCCCTTTCTGCCTCAATCTCTATTTTGTATTTAGAAATCTTTTCTCCATCATCACCATCACCCTCTCACTTCCTGTTTGCAATGTGTGTTTTCCTGTTCCTGTATGCATGAACTCACTATTGCTCCATGTTTTTTTCTCTCCTCTGAATGCAGCCCAAAATTAGCAAATAGAGTCATTTGTAATAAATTGCATAAGGTCGCATGAGGCTGCTTAATATTTTCCTGGCACTATAATTAAATTTAGTTTGCAGTGACTGTTGCAATATTCTCCACGTGAGCAACTGTCACTAGGGATAGTTGCCTGAACTTGGTGTCTGTTAGAATATTTGGGTCTTTAGTTCATACAATTCAAATAATAAAACCAATCAAAACAACAGAATGTTTCCCTGACTATAGTCAGACTCCAGTAGTTAAGATTAAGCAGAAGAAAATCATCATGGTTTTAATATTTATTCTTGACCTGGTTAATCATTGATTTATCAGCAGCTCAACATTCAGCAATCAGCCCCAAACAGGCCTTACTGAAGCCACTGACAGGCATTTTGAATAGCCAAGGCAAAGCCCATCCATATGGAGGAGAAACACTTTTTTGTGATTCTCTCTTGGGGCTCCCTGACAGATGAGAGGAAATACATCAAAGCTTTTCTAAATGTCATCCTAATTATCGCTGGTGTTGCGCCGAAATATCAAAAATACTCCAAAATACCAAAGCCCCAAGGTTTTTCTCAACGTGTAACCTCTGAAATTCATTGTCAGCTTTCAAAGCCGCATCAGGACTGGAGAAGTCAGTGGCATGTCAGGTTGTGTGTGATTCACTGTGAGTCACATCTGGCAGGCAGAGAGGGGTGATGACCAAAAGGAAACTCTGCTGACTTTAAAGAATAATTACTTCAAGTACTGCTTGTACGAGTGTGACTAGTGGTAACGATGTATACTGCCATGATTATCAAGGGAGAGCTTGATTTACTGATACCACTGCTATGGCTACTTGGACGGATTTTGTGCCAAGAAATTCATTTAAGTTATGACAAAAGCAAAGGGTTTCACCACCATAAATCACAGGGATTGGAGGATTCCCCTGATCTACCTCATTAGGCCTCTTTTTCTGTCTTGAATTGCTTTCGGTCTTTGTGCAGCACAAACATTTCCTCATTCCATTATAAAGGCAGGCTGTCTCCTGATTTTATGGTTGTCATAAATAGGGTGTCATGTGGATGTCAAAAGACGAGGATCTTTTTCGCAGTTTTTCAGAAGAAGAGATTTTCTCCCGGTAAGCATCCCAAAGAAGCCGTGCTTGTTCAGTCTCTTTTTAATTGTACTGTCACGAACTTTAACATTTAACATTTAACATGCTAACTGAGGCCTGAAAAGCCTGAGCTGTAGCTCTTTGCAGTTTTTCTGCAAAGTTGACCTCATAACAATTCGCAGACTGATGGGCAGCAGCAGTTGCTTCTTTAAAGTCATTACTGATGTTTTTCCTCCTTGACACCTGGATGCCCCAGACCATCAGTCTGCCAAAGCTTTTGCTCACATGTGCTGATGATCACTTTATAAATGCATTTGATTAGCGGCATCTAACTGCTACTTCCCCTTAAATCTTAAAAAAGCAATAAAGGTGTAGACAGTTTTTCACACTCTTTGAAAACTTTGTTTTCATTTATTCTTAAATAAATAATCATACAAAGTTATATTCAGCATTTTGTTTTTCATTTGCGGTTGTGTTTACCTCATTTTCAGACCTGCGTGGGGGATCAGATTCTTTTTATTATGTCATGCAATGTAAAAACTGACAGAGGATGTACTTTCTTTTTTACCATGAATGTATGTGTTATTACGCGTCCCTGTTCCAGTAACAGGCCCATTTATAAAGTTCTGACACGAGTCCCACCTTTTCCTACATGAAGGTCATCTTGGATATTTTTCTCACTAAATTTACAATTGGGTCAGGATATTTGTCGATGAAGCATTTTCTCATATCTCTCAGAGCCATGCTTGAGGGACAGGGAACGGCTTTTTACATGCAGCACTGTGCAGCTCTGTACACAAAGAGAGGCACTTTTTTCCGTTACAATCACAGAGAGCACGTCATGCAACAAGTGAAACAGGACCAGAGCAGTAGCGGCCCAGTACTGTTTAAATCACAACCATTTCTTAACAATAATGTCTACTGTCATAAAATAGATTCACCAAACTTCATCCTGATCAGAGGTCTAAGGAATGTATTTGTGGGAACACAAACAGTGTAAAATACAAGGACAAACACCACACATCCAACAACCAGCTAAAAAAATTTCTGCGATGTATACAAAAAAACTGCCTCATTAAATGCAGTAATGTTTAAAAATATGTTTTTTGGTTGTCCTATAAACTTAGACTGTGTACAAAATAACTGATTTTTATTTCAAGTATACCTATCAGCACCTATCAGCTACCACTGTGTAACTGACCAGCACAGTATCTGACCTTCCCTCTTCCTCATGAGACAGGAGGAAGGTTAATGGCTTCAGGTTTGTTAAGGCTGGAGGTTTCTTCCTGTCAAAAGGGAGTTTTTCTTTCCCCATGTCGCCAAGTGCTTGCTCATAGGGGGTCATTTGATTTCTGGGTTTTTCTCTGTATTATTGTAGGGTGTTTACCTTACAATATAAAGTATCTTCAGGTGACTGGCATTGTAATTTAGTGCTTTTTACAGTAAATCTGAATTGAACTGAATTATGTGCACAGACTCACTGACTTCTACATACAGCTACTTTAATATAAGAAAAAGGAGACCGTGAATTAAATCCACAGAGCTCCTCAACACTTTTTTGAAGAGCATGTCTTCAAACCCTAGAATAACCATAACCAAGAAGACTGAGTGTTTGCTTTTGGGAGCTGAAATGAGTGCATGGTGCTAATCAGTGGTTTAAAGTCTGAGCCACACCTGTCCTTCACTTTCTCTATGTATGCATGCTGCTACTCTTTTTACACCCTCTGTCTTTGTGTTTCAGTAATTATTCCCCTTTTGTTCACTTCCACTTCCCACCATTACAACAGCCACATACACAAAAAAGGCAATAATTTGTGGAGGTGGGGGGTAAGGGGAAGAGGGGGAGAGCAAGCCAGATAAAAAGGGTGAAAAAGAGTGAGCAAGGGATGTAAAAGAGAGCGCTAGTGACAGAAAGAAAGAGAAAGTGGTGATGAAATAGTGAGACAGAGAAGAAAGGGAACCCTGGAGAGAAAGAGAGAGGAGATGAAGGGATGCAGGGTTTGGAGGTGAAGTTAGATCCAGGGGTGGAGAGAGAGAAAATGAGGGCTTGATGGAGGGAGGTGAGAGGTCACACTCTCCGCTACTCTGTCAGAGCTGTGATTATTCCAAAATACACATCTCTGTCTTTCTTTCTCTGTGCCCACTCTCCTGGCATGTTTTTTGTCCTCAATGATCTCTCATCCCCTGTCGTCTTTTTATACTCATCATTCGTTCCGATTTATACTCTCTCTCACTCTCTCTCACCACCCTATGTCCTTCCTCGCTCCTCTCCCTCACTCATCCTCTATGCATAATTCAGGCTGAGATTCCAGCATGACGGGCATGGCCATTAAAAATACATGGGGACGCAGCGCCGAGCCCGTTTAGTGCTGCCTTTCCTCGGAGGAGGAGCACCATCGGCTGGGGCAGCGAGAAGGAGAGAGAGAGAGGAGGAGCTGGAGGAAAATGAAGCGTTTCCAGTGGAGGAACTTTCCCAAGGGACAAGGAACCTTTGGAGGGATTTAAAGGAAATTAAGTTCCGACGGAAATTCTTTTAACCCCCAAAATGCTGTTTGCTCAGGGTGAAGTGCTTCCACCCAGTTGAAGAACGTTTTGTGATGGGTCTCACGCTCACGGTTACAAGAATGTAAACCTGGCACCTCATGCCTGATTAACTTTAATATAAGTTATATATAAAACTTTTTTTTTCTGATTGTTTCACAGCGTGGCCTGGCGACCTGTCTGCGGTGTATGCTTTCACTGTATGACAGCTAGAATATGCTCCAGCTCTCCTATAACGGATGGATGGGTGTTTATGGTGATTACAGTATGCACTTTTGTATTGGAGAAACTTTCTCATTGTTTAAAGAACTTTTGTCTGTCTGCAAAGCAACATTAAAGGCCCAGTTTTTTGGTTGTTAGCTGCTAGTTAAGGATGGGCACAAAAAGCACAAAAAGGGCATTTGCATGACATAAATGCACGCTGAATGATTTAGATGCAACCATAACCTGAATAGTGTAGCACACTCGAGCGTCTGGATGCAAACATTAGCTGTATAAAGTATAAAGTTTCCTTTAAAAAGAAAAAAAAACATGATTACAGCTCTCTACCTTTAGCGTTTACCAAAGTGAAGCAATGTAGGAAGAAAATGAAGAAGCTGGAACACAATTAAAAGAAAGTAAAGACCACCACAACCAAAGTGGATCTAATGGAAAAGTGTTTTCCTTCCTTCCTTTTCAAAACAGAAAAAATGTAGGTATGTAGTCATTGGCGAACTCCCCAGAGGATAATTATCCAAAGTTATTCCTTAGCACAGTTTCATCCAAAAGTGTCTATTATACAGCACAAATAAAAACACACCCACATCTCCACACAGCTCTGCAGGAAAAGCGCCACGTTGCCTGGTTCTGTTTGACTGTGGCACAAACAAATCCCCTATTTTATCCTGCATGCTGTGGCGACTGCAGCTACTCTTCTGGTGGGGGGTGTGTGTCTGTGTATGCGCGTACTGTTGCTCACCTCTGCCCATCAAACAGACACAGACCTGCAGCTGTGACACCGACAGAGAGCAGAGAAGTCAGAGAACCGTCACACTACGCTCCCATTCTGTGAAACTTTGCCTTCTCTCACATCTGCTTCAGAGTGAAACTGCACAAAAAAATCCACATCCAACAAACAATTCGTGTTCTGGTGCAATCACATCTGTTACATCCACTTGAATGGGGAAGTTTTCTAGTATATGCCACACCTTAATCACTTCCTTATTAGTACAATACAATAACCTCAATCAGTTCTTAGATCTATTCACAAAAGTAGCCTTATAGGTTTCTCAAACAACAACAACTGTCTAAACTTCAATGGATTTCCTGACTTTGTACAAAAGTTGAGTCCACTGTATCAAAGGTCAGGCTCTCCACACTTCAAATAGCTCAAATCCTCCTTTTAATACTGCTGACAATATCCAAAAACAAACTTCTCCCCCAAGTGGCAATCACTGTGGAAGTGCCAAAAACTGCAGCTCTGGAGCAGCCACTCAGCCAGCCCCTTAGTCCCCCATGTTAAAGTTAAATGATGAATGTCCAAAACAAAAACATTGAGGCCAAAAAGTAAAAGGATGACTTTACATACAGTCTATTAGATTCTCACCTGCCTGTATCTAACTAGACAGAGAGAAACTTTGCTATTTAAGGCTGTGGTAAGCCTGTTTTTCTGAGGAGCGGAGAGGAGAGGAGGCAATCACAGACAACGGATGTGGATTAAATGTGGGAAAAAAAGAAAGGAACTTTTTTTGTCTTACTCGCTTGACCTCAAGCTTAGGGGGGTAATTGGCAAAAACCAGCAAGTAATGCACTCTTCACTCTCTGCTTATCTTTCACTCTCACACGCACAAAACATACACATGTGCTAATGCTCCCCACCTTCAGAGAACCAATTTTACACAGAAACTACAGTACCTCATGCAGCAACGTAAACAAACCATTTTTTAAAAATCTCCCACTCCTCATTTTATTAACTATCAATCAGTACATCACAGGGTTTTTTTTTTTAATGGGCACATAGATGGTGTGTGAAACAGGCAAAGAAAGAGTGTCATATCAAGCATGCGTCATCTCCTCAAAGGAGGACATCTATTTTAAACACTCAAGCACACATCCTGTCAATGCCCCTTCAAAGATGTTGCTTCTTGCAGGAAGATCCTGTCTTTCTGCTAATGTTGTTTCCATGTCTTCTTGCCTTTTCGTTCATAAATAATACGCTGCTGCTATTAACATGGTCAGGAAGCCTGCAGGAGATGGCAAGCGGACAAGACCGCAGATGCAGAGGAAGATAGATTGAGGCACGCCAAGAGCAGGAGCGCTGGGATGTGGGAACACCAAACACTTAACCTCTTTTTTTCCTCTCGGTCCTCCCACCTGTTCTCTGCGATCTAATGCAACATCACTGCAAGATGTAAAAAAAAGAAAAAAAACCTTTGCAACCTGCATTTTCCCTCGAGTCTTCCGCTTCTCTTTTACTGAACTCTTTCCCTTTGACGATTACACTTTTACTGCCTTCCCTCTCCTTATCTACCACCTTTACTGCCCTGCTTTTTACTGCCCCCGTCATCCTCTTTCAAGAGATGGAAAAGAAGTACAGAGTGAAAATAAATGGAGGGACGGGGATAAGAGGAAACAACATAATGACACACAAAAAAAAGAGTGAAACGATATTAAGAGGTGAATCTGAATAACAAAGAGGCGAAAAGATGAGGGAAAATGAAAGGAAAGAAGCGCATCATTTTCTCTATACAACTTGTTTCATATCCGCAGCTTTTATCACCAAACATCATGAATCTTACTGGATGATGTTCAGTGCTCCTTATCAAACACACACATACTACCCATTGATTTTTAGCTCTACACCAGCAGCATCTTATTAAAATGTGGCCCTTAAAGCATCCCATTCTCCCCCCTTTGAGTTTTCCTCGGTCTCATTTTCTCTACTTATCTGTCCTACTTTCAGTCACATTTATTAAAAAAAGTACTCCATACTGGAATGTTTTCTAATCCCTGAACTATTTGGCGTTCTCTTGTTTTAAGTGCACAAAGTCTTCAACAGCATTGACACTTAAAATGCGTCTTGAAAGAGAAGGAAGACTTAATGAAGCACTTTTTTTTACCCCTCTCTGTTTTTTTCCCCGTAAATATTAACAATGTATTCGAATGCAGCGTTGTTTTAATGTCGACTTCCTGTCGACGCCCCAGTAACAGGCTTGAGAAATAATATATGAGTCATGTCTTATTCAATTTTTTTTTAACTTCTTTTATTATTGTTTTACACTGAGATCTCAGCGGATTTCCCTTTTGAGGTAACAAAACTGGCTTTACCGGCAAGAAACAGCATGCCAATGTTTCTACCTATGTTGCTCCACAGCACACTGTTGAACTTACTGTCCCAGTGTTCATTCTGCCACCTGTGGCAGCGATGCAGACTGATATAATCCTTTAGAAACCACACAAATTGATTACTGTGACCAGAAAGCATGCAGCCAGATCATGTTTGACAGCAGAAACAGAAGAAGAAGCACCTTTTTCACAACAGCTGTTTATTATTCCAGTCAGAAACAATGCTATAGCAACAACGGTTGTTTTTAAGAGCTATCTAGCAGACACAACAGTGAGTCGATACGCTTGAACTGGTGATATTATTCTTAACATAATGTGTCCTCCTATTAAAAACTGCCTCTCTGTTCATTTTCAGGTTGCCACCAAATTTCACACCTATGTAGTTTCTTGTGTGTGTGTGCGTGTGTGTGTGTGTCTGTCTGTCTGTCTGTCTGTCTGTCTAGGATATTCTGACCAAAGTGCAAACTGAAAGATGACCCAAATAGCCTTGTCAGATGTTACACGCAGCAGTTGCACTAAGCCAATATGGCACACTCTCCTTGCTGATGGAAGCATGATCACAAGTTTGTGTTTTGGTTTATTTTGGGAAGAGCACAACTTAAGACCAATCCTTTGAGAAAATGAAACAGCTTTGTTTTGTTTTGGTTTTGTTAACCCAAAAGAATGGAGCCAATTTACAATAATAATACAGAAAGGCAGGAGGTTCTCATATTTAATGTGTACATTTGGTTGATTAAACAGCTAAAATGCTTCAGTGATTATCAAAATTGCCTCTGATTATTTTCCCGTTGATTGACTAATCAACTAATTGCCTCGGCTATATAAGCACAGTTCAGTGGGAAATGCACACAGACACCGTGAACATTCAGATTTAAAAGTTATCTTCACACATAAATGTACTCATGCATCTGCAAGACAAAGTCTCCGAAGCACGGTTCTCCTGCATTCTAATTAGACCGCGACTGATATAGGCATATGACCGATACCGATATTTGGTGAATTAAAAAGTCGATATATCAGCCAATATCTTTTACTTCTGGACAGATTCCCTAACACTTGTTTTGAGTAGTTTGAGTAATTTATGAATCCTTACTAAGATAATATGGCAATGCAGTTTAAAGATAAACTTGCTTTATTGTCACAAGTTGTGGATTATTCAGTTACACTCTATCCAACTCTGCTCAGAGAAGCTGATTGTTGGGTTTGTGATCTTCCAAACATGCGTTGCTAACGGATAAGTTACAGAGTGCTCCCTGGTGGACAAACTAAGCAACATCAACACTCATAGCATGATTAAATTGTATTTCTCCTCTTCTACATATATTTTTTTTAATTCATCAGCCATTACAAATGTCAATACCAATATGTTAGGCAATAGCTACTATTGGCCGATATCGGAGGGGCCAATATATCGGTGAGGCTGATATATCAGTCAAGCTATAATTCTAATGCCTAATTTTCACACCACATCTTCTCATATTAACTACCAGGGCTTCTGTGCAGGCTGGTTCACAAATCACACACTATCATCAGGTGAGTAAAACAACAGAAGCCACAAAAATGACAATGTTCTAAATTACTTTTGGCCCTGCTTTAGTTTCCTGTAATATTGCTGCACCACAGCAAAGTCAGGCTCCAAACAAACAAAGCAGAGTACATAAAATAACCTCCACAATATCCGTAACTAACCGCACAGCAAGGAAAGAAGCCAGCTACCAAAGAGATAGATTACACCAGTCTAACTCTCCATTAGATTAAGTGGCAATTAGGCCTGTGTGATATGAGGAAAATCCGTCATGTGTGACAACATTGTTAAATGTAGCAATGATGATATGACTGGCAATTAATAAATATTGATTTGTGCAAATAAGCTAAACAGATCCTATTTCTTTCTGCTTTAATAATTGCATTACTCACAAAGGCACCAAATGTTGAATAGCCAAAGCGCTCTGAATAAAGAGATGACATAAATCATTTTGAAAATGCTTTTGCACTGTAAATGCAAACAATGTCCTTAAGTTAATTTAAATCTGTGACTTTACCTCAATTCTTACTGGTTTTTGAAACTCTCTGATATCAAGTTATTTATACTTTTTCCCCTTACCCAAGAAGTATATTTGTCTCAGTTATGTAGTACAACTCCTGCAAGGACAAGTGCATCGATTCATGAAACTGTTATTGTTTGCCTTCCAGTTCTTAATTTAGTACTTCTGCGACCAACACTTCAGTTGTGTCATGTTTAGGGTTTAATTACTATGTGATGTGCTTTTCAGTGTTTGAGTGCTTAAGACAAGTGTAAAGGTTTAGTTATCAAAAGGCCAAAAATTACAGAGAATCCTGCAGTGACAAATAACTCTCAGCCGGTGTTGTTGTGCAGGGTCTGTGTTTTACGTTAATACAACCAGTGTTTCTGAACTGTATTGTGTATGAGGCTTGCAACAGAGAGTGAGAGAGATTAGTATATAATACAAAACATAATGTAAATACTGTGAACAAGTTCAAGCTTTTCAAGTTCAAGTATCACACTTCTTAAATGAACAACTTAATTAACTTACCCTTCTTAAGGGGAAGTTTCTTATATATGCACACCTACGGGAACTGCTCAGCCATGGAAACCCATGTCATGAAGCTCCCAGTGCACAGTCTTTGTGCTGATGTTAATGCCAGAGAAAGTTTGGAAATCTGTAGTCACTGAGTCTTTTGGGTGTTCTTATAGAGCAGCGGTCCCCAACCTTTTTTGTGCCAAGGACCGGTTTATGTCCGAGTGTATTTTCATGGACCGGCCTTTAAGGTGTCGCGGATAAATACAACAAAATAAAACCAGTACCGCTACCAAAAAAAAGAAGATTTATTCATAACACACGGGGAAAGACCCAGGGAAACCAAGTTAATGATAAAAACAATGAAAAAAATAACGCTAAAACCTGAAAACCATAAATTTCACACCCGAGCCTCAACTCTCGCGGCCCGGTACGAAACTACTCCAGTCTGTGGCCCAGGGGTTGGGGACCACTGTTATAGAGCACTTTTTACTTGAGCATTCAAAACCCTTTATCCAACACCTCCCATTCACACAAGTACTTCTACATCCAAGAGTTTTCTATCTTACATTCACACCTACATTCATACTCTGGGAGTAACTTGGGGTTCGGTACCTTGCCCAAGGATACATGTTGACAGGGATTGAACCACCAACCTTCTAATTAATAGACAAGCTGCTCTACAACCTGCTCTCATGAGCCACAGCCAACACATTTTTTTATGGCCCAACACTTTCGTCAACAATTTATGCCAGCTTATCAAATTTTATAATGTAGAGAACAACTCCAGAAACAAGTGAAGGGATGAACCTGACTAAGAAAACAAGGGACACAGCCTGCTCATAGACAGTGTTGGGGAGTAATGGAATACATGTACCAGCGTTACATATTTAAAATGCAAAATATGAGTAACTGTATTCTGTTACAGTTACTGTTTAAAAAGGTGATAATTAGAATACAGTTACTTTGTTGAAATAAATGGATTACACGGCGGCCTTTTCCTGTTTCATATGTTAGGCTATACCCTCTCTATCCCCTCTCTAATTTTGGTAATTCCACGCATTGCTGGAAACCCAAACAAAACACGAAATAAGAGGCTCTAATGTAAGCGTCTTGTTAATGTTGGTGGCGTCAGCTACACAATGGACCCAGAGCCAGCACAACAGAGCCAGCAGTGCACGGGCAGCAATGCATTTCTTACTTGGAAATTCCAACACCACTTCATATTTAAAGAAGAAAGGGATGGGCGAAATATGACCGTTTAATACAAACTCTGTTTACCCGCAACCAAGCTGCTCTCAGCATCAAAAGACTCCACCTCCAACCTAAAGAAACATCTGGAAGTAAGTTCATTTTTAAAAACTAACGTTAGCCTACTGTAACTACCTTGTTTTAGTTGTGATAGCTACCTGGGTTATGTGCCACTTCAGTATCTTCGATGTACTATTGCTGTGTTATTTATCACTATTACTGAAGGCTACTCGCCACCGAGCTAACATTGTTAGCTGGCGTTAGCTGAGGTTAGTTCATAGACTGCAGACTGTTATACTCGATGGATAGCATTAACAACCTGCTAGCTGCAAATAATCATGTGCAGTTCTGAAAGCAGTCTATGAACTAACTATCTAGTTGTAAAAAGCATGACAATATAGTAAGTAATCCAAAGTATTCAGAATACGTTACTCACATTGAGTAACTTAACGGAATTTGTTACAAACAACATTTTGGGGCATGTATTCTGTAATCTATAGTGGAATACATTTTAAAAGTAACCTTTCCGACACGGCTCATAGACTACTGGCTTGTCATCACAATGTATTCCTGTCCTTACCACTCTAACAAGCCATTAATCATAAAATAAGCATGACTTAATTTCTAGAAGATGTAAAGCTACTGAAGCCACAAACTCATCTGGATAGTTTCTACTCACTTCACTTTTAAGACTCTGAGGCTATGTCCTTCTTTTAAATACCATCGGTGTTCTTTATGTTTTTAGACATTCTTATCAAATACCCAGCATGTGCCTCACGGCTGTTGATGAAAAGATTATGGTCATTTTGGTTGTCAACAGACCTCTGCAAGCTATTCTAAAAAATCCTACACAAAAAGTAGCTGGTATCATCAAAAACAGTGGAGAATAAGCATTAGCAAATGCTACCCTCTCTGTTTTTAATGGCATTTAAATGATGCCGCTAACTTTACATTAACATGATGTGTTTAGTTTCATAGCCCTGGCAACCTTGGCTGAGGAGCTCCTGTAGGTCTGGGGTGTACCCTGCCTCTAGTCCTGTGACAACTGGGACAGGTTCCAGCCCCCTGCAACAGATGGATGGATGGAATTATGATGCCGGTCTTCACCTGTCAGGCCTGTGGTATATTGGAGAAAAGTAAAAGCAATATGCTTTTGACCACCTGGCACGCATTTACCAGCTGTCACAATTAAATCTTATCATTAAAAATAGCAGTAACTGCTACCGGTGATACAGTCCTTATTTGCCTTACCACCCACTCCTACCTCAACACTTCACTTACCGTGCACTGAAACAAACCTTGAAACTCCAGTAAGTTTTACTTACTTGCATCACATTTACATCATGAAACAGTGAATATCTCATTTTGGAATATATCGCTCGACTTCTAGAAACCACTTTTCACTGTGTGTGTGTTTGTGTCCTCCCTCAATCTCATTCTCTCTCCTTGTCGAGTTCATTTATTTCAAATGAGAGAATCCATTACTGTGGCATCATTCCACTGCAGATAACGCTGTCTTCCAGAGCAAGTGGTGAAATCAAGCATGCTGAAAACATTTCATCAGGGAACCAAAGTAACAACAGAAATTCATGTTGGAATGACAAGATGGGTTTCATCCAAGTGTTGTGAAACACGGGGTCCTTTCATACAGCTGGCACGCTGGTTACATGCTGATAAATGGCATGCAAGTGTGGCTTCAATAATAGAACGCAGATACAAATAACCACCAAAAATTAGCAAGCAAAGTACTTTATTTTACTCAGTAATTGTCTGCACTTGTTCGGCTGTTTCAGATGTAGTCTCTATCTCCTTCTCGCAGCGGACATTTTGTTTTCTGAAACAGAGGTGTGACTAATTGCACTAATGTCTGTGTTCCGTGAAAGTGTGCCAGGGTCCTGGTATTGTACACACTCTCTCACTGGCATAGCTTCCTGGCGCAGGACACAATGGGTGTAAACTCAGTAGTTATCACTGGCGGCCCACAGAACCCCAGATCCCACCACAACACATTGGTTTCCTTTAACTCTCCCAAAAACATGCAGAGCAACGGTTTTGCTGCAAGATGCAAAAGAGGAAATTGAGTTGATCCCTGGGCACTGCAGCGAAATTGCCTGACTGCTCCTTAATGGTGGGAACAGATCAAAGTGGAGGAAATAATTCCCAAAATTCAAAGGCATTAATAATGTTTCCATCCCTTCAGGTGAGGTGCAGAATTCACCCATTAATAATGCTATTAGTTATACTCACATTTAGAAAAGTCAAAATGTCCGCAGTAAGTAAAGCCCTGTGAAATATAACATAACAAATGTAACAAGTCTGTATTGTCCAGCTGTGATGTGTGAAACCTTTGACTGTCTGTAATGGCTTCACTTATCCCTTATCTGAGCTTCTATTCAGCCGCAAACCTGATGAAAGGAGCAGGGGAGATAGAATCTCATTCCACTATAATGCACTCCATACACTGGTGCTCTCCATGCACAAACATACAGATAATACTGACAGACTGAATCTCTTTTACTCACCTCACCTCTCTCAAACACACACACATACACACACAAATACATTCGATTAAGGACTTACAGGAAAACCCTTTCTCGCGAGCAGGCACGCACATTCATGGTCAAGTGGACACAAATAAATCCACACATTAACACAAACACAATCAGCGGTTTCATTATACATTTATAGTGACCTCTGAGTTCCTTTCAGAGATCTTGATTAAACTTTAAATTACATTCCACATTTTGCCTCATAAACAAAAAAACTTTACAAGTAAATAGACCTGCATTGTTACGCTGGGTTTTGTCTGGATGAATGAGTGGCAAGATGAAATGTGGACCTCTCCTAGAAAGGTTGTAAGCGTTTTAAAGGCTTTAAATGGTTTCTTTGTTTAGCTGTTTGATTTTTTTCTTTTCTTTTTACAAGATTATGCCATATCCATCCATCATGCATAGGTTTTTAAAGGCTCAAATCCATTTAAACAGTTTCTACTTACTGGAAAATGACACCAGTCAGTAATAGTTTACAGTCTTTACAAATATAGTTGTTATTACAGATAAATTAGGAAATCATGATATTAAAATGAAAACACTGAAAAAAACCCTTCAAAATAAATGAAAAAGGTGAGCCAAAAAAGTTGATCCCTTACAGTGCATAACTTATATATATACATATATATATATATACATATATACATATATACATATATATACATATATACATATATATACATATATATATATATACATATATATATATATATATATATATACATATATATACATATATATACATATATATATATATACACACACACACACACACACATACATATACACACACACACACACACACACATATATATACACACACACACATATATATACACACACACACACACATATATACATACACACACACA